>JANHFO010006771.1:137612-153790 GCA_032468095.1 Pareas carinatus | reverse complement strand
GGTATTACACCGCCCTGGGTCCCTTTGGGGAGAAGGGCGGTATATAAATCCGATAATAAATAAAAATAAATAATAATATTAGGGGAGGGGGCGGCAGGAGTACGACCGTACATAGGCGCTTCTCATTCGTGGCATCCTCCCGAGGTTCCGGCAGTGGGTTGCTATGCTTAAAAAAAGGTTCATAAACTGCTTCTCGAAAATTAAAAGGGGGGGGTCGTTGGATTGGGGACAGATCTTTTGTAGATGCACACCCAGTTTTTTCCACGCTGGGGTTGGACCTCGGCTTTTCTTGCCATAAGTAAAATCAGCTGTTTCTTGGAGCCCCCTTCCCGGTTTGTCCTAGAAAAATCTACAATTTCTAGCAATCTAAACCCAGGGTCTGGGGTATTGCTGAACCTGGGAGGGAAAGTCCAATTTATGGAGACGGCTCACTACAGAAGAACATCTGAAAGTGACACGTCTGGACTGAAATGCTTCAGAGTGAGAAAACGACGTTGAGAATCATTTTGGGGGCCGGATAACAGTTTCAGTTTTATAGTCTTCGGTAGAGACCATGGACTAAGAAGGAATGAACTGCGTGGATGGGTTCTTGGTCTTTTCTGAGCTTCCTTGCTTTCTGCCGATGTTTCATTACCTGGCTACCATTGACACCACAGCCTCTTCTCTTGATGTTTATCTGTAGACCCCTGCCCTGCCACTCTTAAATATTTTATTTTTTGCTGTCTATAAAAAAGTGTGTGGCCTAGTGCCTGCTAAGTCTGGGGCTGAAAGGCAAATAGAGCAGTTTGCTCCCTTCTATATTCAGGAAAAAACCAGCTGCCTGCCTCATTAAAAAAAGACTTTTATTTCCTGTCTGTTTATTTTATCTGGTGCTGTTTCCTGCTTTTTTATTTGTTGGCTCCCGAAGGACATGGGAGTATAGCTCAGGCTTGCTTCTTTTTTTAACTTAACCCAATTAAATTTCAAAATAGCTTTTTATTCTTATCTGGTATGCAAATGACTATCGCTTCTGGGCAAATTCTCCAAAACTACAATTTTGGCAGTTCCCAGGATTCTGTTCCAAAGTACACTAGGAAAATCAGCAATTTAAGCATTTTGATGTTTTTTTGACTTTTTTTTGCTTCTTAAAAAACTGAAGAAAACCGAAAACAATTTATATGATTTTTTTTATAGTACAGAACTGGAATTTTGTGAGTGGTTTCTACAGTATTGGAAGAGATGTAGTTTTGTTGTTACAGTCATACATATTGGCCATCAATTAACCCATGCAAATGTCTTATAGCCTATTGGTAGAGACACCACTAATGTATGAAATCACTACTAAGTGAAAGAATTGCAACTACTTAAGGCATTTTTGCACTGCCACATTAAAGTACTATCCATCAGTTCTTGAGATGACAGAAAACTTATAAACATTCCAGTCTGATTTTGGAATCCCAAAGCTATTGCAAACTCCTCCATTTTGCTTTCCTACTAGCTGGTGTGTATGTTGTGTATACAGTAAAGTCTTTAAATTCCTTGGCTGTATTGCCCTCCCGCTTTCTAAATATCGGCAACCAGCAGGAACACTATTCACTACTAAGAACAGAGATGCAGTGATGTTCAAGTTTTGACAGATGCTCATTCACCTCTCCTGTGTTACCTTGTGGGTCAAACAGGATTTTGTATAAAGATGGAGCAGAAGTGGTAAAAATAAGGCAGGAGAGCTGCCTATCTCAAAACTCAGCAGCTTCCCTTCCCTGTTGTTGACAATATTGTGGGACCTGCATGATAAATGGGAAAGCTTTGAAGTGTAGCAAAGCTGTTTGGCAGACTGTAGGGAGCTATGGAGCACAGCAACAGCTGGTTGTTGTGGAGAAGGGTGTGCCTGAAGCAGCCATATTGATGCTTTTCTCCACAGTTCAGTTGAGAATATTCCACAAACTCATCTACTGTGGGCTTCTGCCAGTTTTGCTTTGTTTTTGTTTTGGGTAGAAACACTATTTAGAACTAGAACAACTGACATATTTCTTTCAGCCACGAGCTAAGAATGAGATAAAGGCAATATCATGGGGACATGACTGAATAAAGAGATTGCCAGAACATATTCATTTCTTGGCTAGTTGCAAATGATCTCCTTGATTTTATTATTTCATTTGTCTGCTGAAGTTTCTTGTGTTTGTGTTTTGTGATAGCATAGGTTATTTATTGTGCAACATGTAATTCAACTTACCAACAATTGATTAAAATAGATGACTGTACTGGTTTAGCTGTGATTTGAATTGCCAGTTGTCCAGCACTTCTGAAACCTTCTAAGGTTCTTAATTAAGAGTGGCCATTTCTCAACAGCTATTAAATCTTGGAAACTTCATTTCAGCAAAAATTGCAGTTCTGCAGAGCATAGGTACGTGTCAGGAAGCATGTGGATTAGAGAGATCAAGGAATCATTGTTTATTTGGATTTCAAAAGGCTAATGAAGTCTCTCATCAAAGACTTTTAAGCAGACTTCCTCTTGTATTAAAGAACAAAACTCAGAAAGTAAAAAAAATGTTATTTCAATGGATAGAACTATACAAATAGTGGAAGCCAAGTGGGCCAATGTACAGTATATTAAATTACTGATCAGTGAACTGAGGTTAGTATAAGGCCTGAGCTCTAGAGGAATCGGCACCAATAAAAAGTTCTTCAGCAGATTTAACACTTTAAATAATGAAAATAGTTTAACAGTTAAACTATTAAATGAAGTGCTGCCAGGTATATAATAGATACCAGCTCATAGCTTTAAAAAGACAGTAGACAGATTTGTGAAGGCTGGGGCTATTAGTCTTGATGCTAATATGAGTTGCTAGGGGAGACACCAGTAATTACAGTGTTTTAACTTATAATTGAAGTTATCAGTAGTTTTAATCAATATTAGTGTAAACAGGTTGTGAAGGTGTTGCCCATAAAACCAGAAGCAACAATGATATGTGATCATGATCTTGAGAGACCAGGAGGAAAAGCCCCCAACAATGATCTGTTAACAAAACTTGAGTGTGAAGGATGAAGGGTGGTGAAAGCATTCCTAGTTTTCTGGAAAATGAATGGAAGGGGACTTGCAAGATTTGCTTTAGCCTTGCAAAGAATCCAGACAGGAAGCACAACCAGATGTACTAGTTCTACCTTTATTATGAGGTTAACAGAATCTTGTGATTCTGAAAGTATTTCTGTCCCTAAAGGGGGCTTTAGTTGCATTTCCTGGCATGTCTGGGCAGAAGCCATGTTTTTTTAACGTTCCTTGTACTTTTGAAAAAATAATAGCCTATAGTTCTGAAGATGGCAACTTCATATACCAAATAGGAGCTTTGAAATCTTAGAATTTTTTTTTTCACCATTGGAGTTATATTATTAAATGGTGTATCACAACTTCTGAAGTTGAGGACGAGGGGTTTGCATTCATTGTATTAGAAATGCCACAGTTGTACTTGCTATTCCTAGCATTGCAAATTTGTCTAATAAGTAGGATGTGTAAGTGGGAATCTACTATATAGGAAAAACTGAACACAAGAAGAAGGAGAAATATCTTAACATGGAAAATCACACCAGAGTATCCAGAAGGAAAAGAGATTTGAAAAGAGCCACCAGGATACCCGCATGAAGGAAATATTCATAATCACAGAATAGGGGCAAGGGATGACAAGTGGTATATAGATTTAAAATCTATGGAGATGAGCTATATGTGATTCTTTCTACCCTGAAGAATTCCAAGGGCCCTTGCACATGTATATAGAATTGAAAAGGTGCTCAAAAAAATAGGACAAAGAAAATGCAGGCCAATTCTAATCAAATGAATGGACTGGCAGCAGCCAGAGAATTTCAACAGCTGAATTAAGAGGACTAGTATAGCATCTTTGATGTAACGTGGTTTACATTACCCTATCCTCCAAAACCAAATTTCTATTCAATTAATGGGAATCCTGGATCTTCTAGATCTTAGGAAGAAGAACTACTGTCTCCTAATCTTGTTTCTATTGATGTCTAATTTGTTTTTAATGGTCTTTGAAGAAATGTTAATGCTTTTTAAAGTTTTTTATTATATTATTATAAATCTCAGTACAATAGAGAAGTGTTCTATCAATATTAATTACAATCTAAAACATCAGTATTACAAACAAACGTTTGTGAATTTCATTCAGAGTGGAGTATAATATTGAAAGATCAATTGCCATGAATTGCCTCCCTCCTCCTCCCTCTCTTCTCCCTCCTCCTCCCTCTTTCTCCTTCTCTCCTTCCCTCTCCCTCTTCCTCTCCTCTCCCTTCCTATTTCCCTCTCTTCTCCCTCTCCTAGCTTCCTTTTCTCCTCCTCCCCCTTTTTCTCCAATCTTCCCCATTTATGCCTTCCATTCAGTTTCCCCCACAAAATTATTACTTAGATTTATTTTCATTAGCATTTTAATACATTTTATAGCAACAATTCTAAATTAGTTCAGTCTTTAACTCATACCTCCACCTAATATCCATTTGCCTATGAATTTATTTTATTTATCATCTTTTATCCAATGCCTGTTTGAATGAAATTGAATAAATACACGGAGGACAGATCTATCCAAGGCTATTGGGTTTGAAAATCCAAGACCAGTTGTAAGTGATACTGGTGGGAGATGTTATATCTCCATCTTCTCAGAGGTATCAGGTTGATTACTATGAAAAACAAAGTGCAGAAGTAAAATCAGTTTTGGCCTCATCCAGTAAATCCATTGTTGTATACTAACTAAATGTTAGGAGTGGATTTCAGGGCAATTAGTATGTGAATTATCTGCATTGGAAAAGAATTTTTTTCTCCGTTTGAATCAGAAGCATCATCTTTTCTAGCTAGTATACACTATATTGCCAAAGTTATTGAAACAACCCTCCAAATCATTGGATTCAGGTGTTCCAAGCACCTCCATGGTCACAGGTGCATAAATGAAGCACCTAGGTATGCAGACTGCTTCTACAAACATTTGTGAAAGAATGAGTCACACTCAAGAGCTCAGTGAATTCAAGCATGGTACTGTGATAGGTTGCCACCTGTGCAATAAGTCCATCGTGAAATTTCCTTGCTACTAAATATTCCATGGTCAACTGTCAGTGGTATTATTACAAAGTTGCTGGGAACAAGAGCAACTCAATCACGAAGTGTTAAACCAGGTAAATTCATAGAGCAGGGTCAGCACATGCTGAGGCACTGTGTGCAAACGTCGCCAAGAGTCTGCAGAGGCAATAGCTACAGACTTCCAAATGCCTGTGACCTTCAGATTAGCACAAGAACTGTGTAGAGAGCTGCATGGAATGAGTTTCCATGGCTGAGCAGCTACATCCAGGCTGTTCATCAGCAAGTGCTATGTAAAGCATTAGATGCAGTTGCGTACAGCATGCCACCACTAGACTCTATAGAGCAGTGGAGATGTGTTCTCTAGAGTGACAAATCATGCTTCTCTATCTAGCAATCCGATGGATGTGTCTGGGTTTGCCGGTTGCCAGGAGAATGGTACTTACCTGACTTCATTGTGCCAAATGTAAAGTTTGGTGGAGATGGGATTATGGTGTGGGGTTGTTTTTCAGGGTTTGGGCTTGGCCCCTTAGTTCCAGTGAAAGGAACTTGTAATGCTTCAGCATACCAGGACATTTTGGACAATTTCATGCTCCCAATTGTGGGAACACTTTGGGGATGGCTCATTCCTGTTCCAAAATGACTGCATACTAGTGCACAAAGCAAAATCCATAAAGACATAGATGAGTGAGTTTTGTGTGGAGGATCTGGCCTACACAGAGTCCTGACCTCAACCCAACAGAACACCTTTGGGATGAATTAGAATGGAGACTGTGAGCCAGGCCTTCTCATCCACCATCTGTGCCCAACCTCACAAATGCACTTATGGAAGAATGGTCTAAGATTTCCATTCTTACACCTTGTGGACAGCCATCCCAGAAGAGTTGAAACTGTTTCAACTGCAAGGGGTGGGCCAACTCCACATTAAACCCTACAGACTAAGGCCAGGATGCTATTTCATGTGCGTGAAAAGGCAGGTGTCCCAATACTTTTGGTAATATAATGTATCAGACTTCATTTCTATAAGAACATATCAGTATTGTCTATTTTTAGTACTAAAAAGTATTAAGCAAATGAGGCCTGATGTTTTGTTTTTATTATGTGCTTTGTTTTAAAAAACAGGAATTTGACTCACAGTAAGAAGAAGCACATTTCACTATCATGGCTGGAGAAGAGAAAAAGCAGTTGATTGAATATAATAAGATGAGGGAATCGAGATGCTTGCTAGAAAAAAACAGTGAAACCTGGTGGCTCAGGCCCCAGAGAAAACATTTCCCTCAAAGTAATCAGGCTTCGGCAGAGAATTTCGAAGAAGAAAAAAAGGAATATGACAGTGGCAGGACATCCTGGGTAAAAATAACCCCTCCTCATCATAAAGAAAAGAGACATTTTCCTGAAAAAAGTAAGTTTACATATATATTGCACCTCAAATAAATATTGAACTTCACACATCTGTAATTTGTTCTTAAAATTAAGAGAAGGAATTCAGTTGTGATGAGCAGATTACCCTATTGCTACAAACTATGAATTTTTTTATCGGCCAAGCTATTTGTGTAATATGTGTGTATGTGTTTATGTATGTATGTATGTACTTACATCACTTCTGCTTTTGTCATTAAGCAAATCAGCATGGGTCATTAAGTGAGATATCACATGACCACAACTTATGATCCTACTACTGGCTTCTCCATTTACTCTGCTTGTTTGGAAGCTGATTATGAAGCACACAAATGTCAATCATGTAACCAATGGGCTCACTGTGATGACCAAAAATGTGAGGATTGGTTGCAAAACTTTTTTTTCCAAATGTAACTGAACAGTTGCTAAACAAGCAAGTTGGTAATCGAGGATTACCTATATGTACAGTATATATAATCCAACCCAGGTGTATGGAAAGTCTTCAGAAGCAGCTCTCTGAAAAGCATTTTCTGAAGATCACATATTTTCTGTTTCATTGAAAGGCTAAGATCTCTAGTTGTTTGTAGACATCCTTTTCCTTCCAAAAACAATCAGAAAACATTTTAAATTTATACTTCCTTTTTCTTCTCAACAGATGTAATGGTGAGACTACAGGGAGATTAAAGATGACATTAGATCTAATGCAATTCTGTAAACAAATTCCAGGTTGATTGCATGATTGCAAGCTTCCTCCCCAAATGCTTATAGCATACATTAATGTTTCTATTGTTTCTCTGGTTGAAAGGAGAAAATAATGACAAATTATATTCTTCAGCTATTTCCTTGAAGTTCTTGCAACATAAATGGTATAATGTACACAAATTTGTAATCAGTAAACAATTTGCCTAGCATTCTTGACCATTTACCTGCCATTTCCACCAGCAGATGTGTCTTAAAACATGTTCTATGGGTAGAGAACTGTATATGATTTAATAAATAAATTTGGATATAGAAATATATATAGTTTAAAGGATACATAGAGATCTCTCCATATCAGCATCATCTTAATAGGATCTAACAGGTACCTTTCTCTAATATCACAACTGCCCCTGGTTACTTCCTAAGGTGCACATGACTCCAATCCCTTATCTTTCAAGAATGCCTTAAAACATTATATAATCATTTCTGGATATAAAATCAAACTGGCTTCCTCAGTACATCACAGGCTCTGTGAAGAAATGCTTTTTAATTAACTAGATTGTGAGCCATATGTGATTGCTAGTTATTCTTGTTTCCTTTATGTTACTGTTGTTTCTATTGCATATCTTTATATTTCTTTAACAATTCAGGCCAGTTTAAATAAAGCTGTCCCTTAATGGTATCTCCATAGTAACAAACCTTTGAAGAGGGTTGGGCATGGAGAGAATGATTGATCTAAAGTTATTCAAGGAGGTCTATGGTTGAATTGGGACTTTAACCTGCCATCTCTGGTCTAAACACCATGTTTTCACACATTAAAACTATGACAAAAGAAACCAATTTAGCTTTTTGAAGGTCAATATTATATGTTATTCTGCCAATGAATTAATCAATATCATTACTATTGCTTTTAGCATATGCTCCAAAATATTATTCAATGATGGGGAAATAATAATCATGCTCCCTTCTTTCATTATTTATTTATTCATTACATTTATTGGCTGCCCAGTTCCAGTGGTCACCCAATAGGGCTTAATCTTGTGATGAAGCAAAGGGGTATTTTATTCTACTGAGAGCTCTTTGGTCTTAATCACCAACTTTTTTGTAAACCAAATACTGATGTTGAATATATAATGGAAGAATAAGCTACTACATTATCCCCATTCAATTTATTTCAAAACACTGTGGAAATCCAGTGCTTGTTTTTTTTAGCCATAATTTTATCTTGCTTGACTCATAATTACACAATTCATTTTTATGAGTAGAGGAAATCCTGCGGAAGTAGTTTTGCACTTTCCAAATGTTCAAAGGCGATTTTATAGTCTTGCAATAATTCTTACTATTTGGTTACTCTGAGAAAGGTATCGGGAAAAAATGAATGGCCTCCATTACATTTTATCTCTTTGAGGAAACATGGATTTTCCTAAAAAAAAGACTTAAGAGTTTTAACCTGAAATAAATGCTAGAGTAGAATACAGGCAGGCAAATGGTATTTCTTGCAGATATTTCAATGCATCATTGTTGGTACTTTATCACGCCATTGTTTGTATGATTATTATTATTATTTTTAAAACGTAAGAAAGGACACTGGAGCCTCCATCCCCAGTTAGCAGAATAAAGAGGCATCCAGATGTCTTGGAAATAAACTATCTGACTATATGAAATGTCTTCTAGACTATTTATATTTAAAGACATCAAATCAATGGTAAATAATCTGCATCTACTGAGATGGGTGGCTATATATATTTGACAAATGATATCTCTATGTACCAATAAACAAGAATATTTGTAATTCAGAGTTGAAATGAGTTTATGCTTGTTGATGCTTGATGCTCTCTGAGCTTGTTTTCTTGCATAGGTACATTTTAATGCAGTTTAGCACTGATTATGTTACCTAGTTTGAGTAATGAAACTTCTGCAACAACCAAGCTCAGAGAACACCAAGGACCACTGATGTCTCTGTGTGTAACATACATACATACACACACATGAACATACAGTGAGTATATTACATATAAGTATGTAAACTCTGTACAAATCCATCTTACTATTTCTTCTTGGCAACATCTTTCAGAACAGACTAATAAAAATGCAGTTGTTTCATATAATTGATTCTAACTGGCAGACCTCTTCTGCACTAATTAAAATATGTGGAGTGTTTCAAAGGTTACTTCATTGCCTAAGAGTAACCCTAACAAGACACTAAGAGTAACCCTAACACAACACTTGTTGCAACCACAACAGGATCATGGTGGGTTATTTGTCATATTGTCCCATTAATACCAAATCACTCCCTGGCAGAGTGAATTGGATTGTTTCGATATGAAACACACATCATAGATGGTACAACTTGTGTTTATGCACATTTCAACTACCATGACATGCTGTAATATTATTGTATTGTTAACTAATAATAAGAAAAATTTTATACTATCAGGTGATTCTGTGCTTCACTTTGTATTTATTTTATCTTTCAGACAATGCAATTTTTGGATGAGAGGTCTGATTAGAAGCAGTTTCTCTGCTGGAGTACAGAAGTTGTGTGCATTTTACCTAATTGAAAAAACAAGTGTGTTCTCTGTGTATGTATGTTTTTGCATGTACACATATATGCACAAATATTCATTCATGAGAATGAACTTGGCTACAAGATTATGGTTCATTTTTAAAATGGATTTGCATGGATTATACAAAATAAAACATAGTATGATGAAATAAATGTCCTTCATTTCAGAAATGTTCTCAATATTCCCCGTAATAAATATAAGGCAGGACACTATCATTATATAATGCTTGTTTTCCCCAAGTTACTAGAACATACATTAAAAATGGAGTCACAGATTAGTTTTCAGTTTAATTTATTATTGTGTTACATTATCAAAGCCTGTTCACTTGTTCACCTGTTCACTCGTCCCAAGTTTCCTTACAGGTTATCTGTACTAGTTGCTAACCTGCCAGAACAGAACAATTTTTGACAGCTGAATTTTTTTTTAAAGTCTCGTTACACTTACATAATTTTTTCCATTCATTTGAGATAAAATGAAAGAAGTTGAGTGGTAGCATTTTTTTCTAAAAAAACACATTTCTGCTAGGTTTTGTTCTCTTCTATGCTGCGTAAAAGTTTGGAGAATTGTGCTTTTTTTAGCACTGATGAAAGATATAGAAGTCATTAGAATGCAAAATATCTCAAGATTTTATTTTAATTTTAAAGCTGGATGCTGTGCTTACATATAACTTTGTCTATATGAATTTTATTTTCCTTCGTATAGATAAATATTTTATACATTCTTGTGTAGGTGCACGCACATGTATTTCACAGAAAAGAATGCACTAAGACCTGCCAGCAAGAAGGTCATTGTTTTCCTGGTTAAAAAAGAAAGAAAGGTAGAGAAAATTGTCCAATGGGAGAACATTGTAGACTTCAGTCCTGAGTAGGTTGCAGGCTTGTCAAGGTGTCTCATTCTGGGTAAGTTTTTCTTAAGTTGGTTTAAAGTCGGTCCTCCACAAGCAGAAGCAGTTTAAACAGTAAGTTCAGATTTGTCCTTCATCAGGTGGAAAGTAACATGAGTGTCTCAAACCTGGTTTTGGATATAAACACACAGATAATCCCTCCTCCCCCAGCCCCCAGTAGATACAACGATGGCAGCAAAAATCATCAGGCTTGTAACTCAAACCACAAAGTAGGGTCATGGTTGGTATGAAGACACAAAGGGTTCCTGGGAAGGGAAACTTCAAACCTTGCATTCCACTTATAGGCTCACCCATTCTTGCACGTAAGATAGGGCAGAGACGCAGAGTAAAGCACCATTTCCTGCCTCCCATTCTCTCAATGTTTGCATCAGAGGACATCTGCAACCCAGCTCACATTATTTTTTTCAAAAATCTATTTTCTTTGAGCGTACTGTCCTCACTGGGCACAGCTAGTATTCAACTAATCTACATTTCAGTGTAATATAAAAAATACACTTGCATTTTTTTAGATGTACGTACGCCATTTAGCCACAAGAAAAACTTTTGAACTACATTGAAACAAGTTCAAAGACTTTTCTGGACAAGAATCTCATTCCTTTCAAGCCAAAAATAGCCCTTTGAAGATAAAGATCTTTCTGTTTATTTAACAACTCTTCTGATATTGTGATAGTTTCAGCCTCTCAGATAAATTCCACTATATCCTTACCTCTACATTGACCATATCAGTCTTGTATATCAGTCTTAATGAAATGATTTGAGATTTGTCACAGAGTATAGCTGCTTTTTTATCCATAGATACTGGCACAGACACTTTCTTACATCTTACCTTCAAGTGCCTTTAGTCTTCCGGAGGCTGAAAGTGATTTTTAAAATACTGAACCATCTCCAGGGATAAATGAAGGTTAAAAAAAAAGATGGAGGCATAGAATTCACATCTGTGGTATCTGAAGCCTAGAGCCACAATTAGCACTGCACATTAAGATACAGGTTTGGTAAAGGTTCTGCTAAAAGCTATCTTCTATGTAGCCTCCTTTCAGAACTACAGTTTCCTGGAGAAAGGGAATGGTTATGCCAGCTGAGGTTTAGGTTCTATGAAAACATAATTCCCATTGTTGGCCCACAGTTTAAGCAAGGCAAAAAACAAATTTCCTGAGAACAAAATAGGTTTAATAAAATGTCATGTCATGCAGTCATTCTCAAAACCTTTTATCTCCATAAATATTATTTCTTGAAATGCAGAGAAACAAAAGGCATGTGCCCTGATTAATACTTAAGCCAAGAAAATCTTAATAGCAGAAATACAAACATTCTTCACTTGTAATAGTCACCAGATTATTATTGTGCTTTTAAAATGAGGGTCAATAGATCCAACCAAAATAAGCAAAACCTTACTGGACCTCAAAAACCTTAAAAGCTCTTTGAAACTACAATAATAAATGCTTGTTAAAATGAGACAAGAAAACATGGTACCACATATGTTTAATATATGCCTCTAAATATTTAGATTTCTACATTATTTTGGCTAGAAATGAGATATTGCAATTCCATGTAAGAACAGTAACAATGTTCCTTATAGAAAGAAAATGCCATTGTCAGAATAATTTGGATGTTTCTTTTTATATAAGATACTTGTTTCCATACTTTATCTGCATTGGATCCTGAAGCAAAGCACAGTTTATATGTGGCTCTGCACTCAGAGCCTTGGCTGTTGTGGCATCACAGATCAAGCTTATATCATTTCTACTTTTAACATGTCACAAAACCTCAATTCAGCTCAAAATCTCTCAAACTGTGAATGGCACAAATCTTATCTGTATTCTGAAACATGCTTGGACATGGAAGGTAGGGCACCTGAGCTGGTCTGTCATACAAAGACAAACTGGATGTATTTTGTTTTGTTTTCCCTTAAGCACTAGTGCTTCTTGAGGATTTTGTACACTGAATGCAGTCAGATACATGAGTATTGTTATTTATCAGTCAGATTCTTAGAGAACACATAAGAGGAATGCTCAAATGACAATTAACAGCTACAGTGACACTGTTAATTAAAAGTACTCTAAGAAGTGCTCCATTTTGACAACTTTCAGAAAAAGCAGTACAATCAGAACAACCTGAAGCTCCTGCAGAAGGCTGTCTCATAAAATATGCAATAGAAAAGCAATATCTCCTAGCCTTGGGCCTAATAACATGGTAATGGGAGGCTATCAACAATTTTTCCCACATACATACTGGCGACATACTAAGTCTTATTGATAATTATGCATCTGCTATACCAAAATATATTGATGTGAATTGAAATTGACAGCACATGTACAGACTCAACCATATTTTCAACTGAGAAACAGAGTGTCCTAGACCAAGCTGGATAAAAGAAATTTAGGGAATTCCTGGAAGAATTCCTGGATACAGAGATAAACCACATTCACACACAAAGAAAAGCTAAGAAGGAAACAAAAAGATCAGAACACAAACATTCACATAAGCAGGGATTAACACCAGGCACACAAACAGAAAACCCATGCCCTAATCCAGAGGTTTTCAAACTGGGGTCTGGGGACCCCTTGAGGCCCGTGGCAAGTTGCCAAGGGGTCCGCAGACAGGTCAAGAAAATTTTTGAAAAAGTAATATACATGAATTGTAGATTAGTAATTAGTTGAATTTGTGGGAATGGGGTCTGCAGCTTGAAAAAGTTTGAAGACTCTGCCCTAATCAAGGAACTACCAAGGATAAAATCACACCCCCACCAAAATTGGCAAAGCAACCTAAAGATAAAGGTAAAGACTCCCCCTGTCCAGTCGTTTCCAACTCTAGAGGAAGGTGCTCATCTCCATTTCTTAGAGGATGGAACCAGCATTGTCCGAAAATATTTCTGTGGTCATGTGGCCTGTATGACTATACACCAAGGCACACATAATGCTGTTACCTTCCCACCGAAGTGGTACCTATTTATTTACTTGGATTTGCACGCTTTCGAACTGTTAGATGGGCAGGAGCCGGAGCAAGTAACAGGAGCTCACCACGTTGCCCAGCCCTCGGGTCTTGAACCTGGGCTGTCAGCTTTCCAGCTAACAAGCTCAGCATCTTCAACCGCTGAGCCATTACACCCCAGGGTAACTACTGTGTATAAACAGGAAAAATTCACATTCACTTGCACTGATGATGTTATCTAGTTGGTAATAAAACATGTGCAAGCAAGCAACCAAGTTCAGAAAGCACCCAGGACATCACAGTTCAAATCTGAGCTACACATGGGTTCTACTATTATATATTTTAATATTATATATTTCCTGTAAATACATATATTGAAATCTGAACTAATGTTGGATACTATAGAACATCATCTGAGGAAGTTTTTCAGTTTAGGAAAGACCTTCAATGAATTCTGTGTTGTTACATGTAAAACCTCGTCCATGGAAATTCCTTTCGTTTTAGCAATGTATTCTGCAGCAACAAAGATATTCTTTGGTTCATTTCTCACCTGAAATGCAGTGATATGATTGTAAAATTTATTGAAAAACTGATAGAGAAAATTATAAAGTTTATAAACATTTATAAAATTATATAACAGGTCCCTGTTGAGAAATTCATCTTCCTCTATAACTCATCTGCAAATCTTCTCATTCCAAACCTAATTCATGAAGTCCTGCAGCATGGTCATTCAGTCACTTTTCAAAGCCCTAGAAAACAGCTACTATATGCTCAAGCCACTTTCAACTGAACACTGAGGCACAATTGGTTGTTGGGACAGAAGCTGCCAAGTCTGGATCCAAAGATGATTGAAAGAGTGGGAAGGCTTCAGGACCCCTTCTATCTCCCAAAGTCCTTGCTTGTTTTGCTTTGTTGATTGAAAGATGAGCAGCTATGCTTGCCTTGTTAATTTAAAAGTCTGGTTATTACTGTTGATGAGATCTGAGGGCTTTTCCACACACTCAATTTCTTTGTCTGGTTCAAATGTCATTTTCTTCTTTATTTCCTTAATGACTTAGTACCTTCTTATCTACCTTCCCTAAAGGATCTTTTAGACAAGACTTCTGACTTTTGGCTACCCTACTTACTTGCCTGTTTCATCTTTAGGTATTGCAGCTTCAGTCTAGTCTCACAGGGGACAGAATCCTTGGGAGACATGGGGTGGGAAGCTAAATAGCAACAGTCTGCTGTTTTGGAGCAAATGTGCCAAGCACAACCTGTGCATCATTAACACGATGTTCAGACTTGCAAAGAAGTACAAAACTATCTGGATCATCCCAGGTCCAAACACTAGTAACAGAGTAGTTAGACTAGGTATAGCCTCAGTGTTTGAAATGTGCAAAGACAATATCACAACCTAGAAACAATTCCCATATTTCCTAGGTGACATGCTCAAGCACTCATTTGGTCTACCAGTTTTGGGCAAACAACACCTACAGTTTATTTCATTGAGATAACCTCCCCCTTTCTTTACACTTAATAGTCATGTCATTTTAACAGGCTTCAACTGATATAATAAATTCTACTGTTACACTGGTTGTGTTATTGCTGAACTTGACAAGATAGAATCACTGATGGGTTCTCACCTGTTTCTCAGGACCTAGGGCGGGTGAATCAGTTTCCAAGCAAATGCTATCCAGAGGCAGCTGTTTCACAAGTTTCTGCTTCTTAAAGAAAATCATAGAAAGCAATTAACATCTTCAACTTCTAAGCAGAAAATGCAAACATTTGAACAAAAGACTGTTAATCGGTTGATACAATTTCCACATAAACAATTGAAATATTAACCTCGCCAGAAGCTACATATACTTACACACTTATACATTCCTAAACAATTAGATTGCATGTCTATATTCCCTATTTTAGTATATTCAAATTTTTAAAAATTGAAAAAGTCCAAGATTCATTGAAAAACACTTGCTTGTTTTGTTTAAGAAATGAAAACACCTGACAATTTAATGTACTGTAAATGTTAAGGACATCAGGTTAGAGATCAGACCATGTGTTTCCATCTCACCTTAGAGATGAGGATAGTTGGATAATTTTGGGCCCAGTCACACTCTCTAGGCCCTAGGAAGAAAGAAATAGCAAGCTACTTCCAAAAATGTTGCCAAGAAAAGTAGGGGCTTCCTTAGGTAGTTGCCAGGAATCAAGATTAATTTAGACCTTCTTACCTGTCTGTTTATACATATGCTTATATGTATTTAGATGCTGGTAGGTTTGTATTATACAATGCCATGAATAAAGCACTTTTGTTTGTGGCTTTGTTTCTTGATGCTTACCTGTCCACTCCTTGTAATTGAAGGCGGGATGGAGAAAAAATATCCAGCCTTCACTCCTTCCATTGCTACAGATGGTTTACCATCAAATGCATGGAGCAACACTTTCTCAGCACCTGAATATCCCAATACCCAGAAAAGAAGTTACATTACCAGTAGAACTATAATGTCAGAATGTACCATAAACAGCCAATTGCACACTCCAACTGGCATAATCCAGACGGAGTGGCGGAGGGGGGTCTTGAGACGGTTTGGGATGAGTTTGAGATCGTTGCGCCTGAGGACATGGACAGGATCCTGGGTCGACTGAAGGC
>JANHFO010006771.1:123415-134653 GCA_032468095.1 Pareas carinatus | reverse complement strand
GAAAGAAAGAAAGAAAGAAAGAAAGAAAGAAAGAAAGAAAGAAAGAAAGAAAGAAAGAAAGAAAGAAAGAAACAGAATGAATGAAGAAATTATCAAAACTTCAGTGACTTGTCCTCTGTCTCCAATCATACAATAGTTCTATTTATACAGCCCTAAAAAGAGAGACCATTTCTAAATTTTTAACAACTTCTACATATCTAAGGTTAACGTGGGATTGTTTCAAGTAAGAATTTACAAGTATGCAGCCTCTTTCTTCCTTCTGTAGCTGAGATAAAGCTATTCATTTCAGATGAATATTCTATTTTCAATTAATTCTTCAAATCCATGGACATCTTTCTCAAAGTATGGGGGACATTAGGGATTCAAGAGGTAGGTGTGACATTTTCATAGCTCTATCACAAGTGCTAACATTTTCTCCCTGCCCTGAAACCAACTACTGGGAAAAAGCAAATCTGTGCTATTTAGATTAAGAAGGAATATGTCATGGGAAAAGGTGGAAATATGATAAAGGTATTCTCAGATTTGTACAAATCAGGAAGAAATAAAGTACCAGTGGAAAATAAAACCAGCTTCAAGTAGAAGGCATCTATCCATAAATGGAACAAAACAAGCAGGACAGTTGAAATTAAACCAAAATTCCTGTATATTTCTTCACTGAATATGATTCAAAGACAGGTACATTTCTGTCTTTTATAAATGTACACCAGTAGAAGCTTGAGTGGTTTAGAAGCCTAGTTCAATGTCTATGTCTGTCCTCTTATAACAAACTCCAATAGGTTCCGTAAGATTTAGTCCCAAGATGCAACCTGAATAGCATACAGAATGTGCAATTTCTCAGTAAAAGGGATACAAAATCAGAAACAGACTTTCATTTGTATTCCTTAGTACAGCTATCAGGTTGAATTAGACAGAAATTGAGTACTTGCAATATTATTTTAGATTAAAATAAAAGATGAGTTGCATGCCATAAATATGAAAACTTATCTACCTTACACTGGGGATGGTGAAAATCATTCAAAGTCATACTCCTTGAATTCTATGCATTATTATATTAGCAGCATAAATTTATTGACTTCTTATCCCAGAATGTTTTTATTTTTTATTTCTGATAGGCCTCTCCTGCCCCCACCCCTGGTGTTTGTTGCAGAGGAGGAGAGTGATAGGTTTTTTTGGGGGGGGGGAGAAGAAAAGCCAGACACCATAAGTCTTTTCAGAATATTTATTTAAACAGTGAAAAAAGAGCAAAGAGGCCTCATTAGGCTTCTCAGCTGTTTTGGGGCCTTGTCTGGCCCTCCCCTCCCTGTTTTTTGCACTTACCTACATTGCTGCTATAGGTACTGGTTCAATCACGGCTTTCAAGCAGTTTTCCCAGAATGGAAAAGCAGTTTTTTGTAGTCATCTGCCCTGCTCCATTAGTACTGTTCAATGAAAAATTCAAAACCAAACAGGGAAGCCCTCCAATCAGGAGAGGCTGCAAAAACCCTCCAATCAGGGGAGGCTACAAAAGCCCCCCAATCAGGAGAAAGGAAACAAACCATATTTTGTCCAATCATAACTTCTGGAATTAAAAAATTGAAATAATTCATGTAAAAATTAATATTTTGAGAAATCCTTTCTTAGTGAGTGCCTAGATGCCAAGACGAACAGATCTACCAAATTTCAGGTTTGTAGCTTTAATAGTTTGTGAGATCTGGTGATGAATCAGTGAGTGGTATTTTGCATTTATATATATAGATGACAAGATGAATGTACTTATGATTGTAATCACAGTTCTTTTATTGTATGTATGTAGGTATACAGCATGTACACTGGAGACAAATTTCTTGTATGTCCAGACACACTTGGTCAATAAATTCTGATTCTGATTCTTATTCATTTCTCTTGGTTTGTACAACAAATCTGTTGGGTAGGTTAAAATGAGAGGTGGTGATTGGCTCAGTCATCTACTGAGCTTCCATGGTGGTCTTGAGGTTGTGTCTCTCAGGTCTTAGTTCAAAATCTTAATCACTACACCAAATCGACTTTCATTAGCTTGCTTGTCCTCCTCAACCAAGTTGTCTTTTTTGCAACTGATGGACAATGAACATGCATAGGATGTGGAGACCATGTCCATGGGGATCTCCTTTGCATTTGCTCCCCATCTCCTCACTGTGTGAATCATGAAAAAAATGTTTTACCTAAAATCTAGGAAGGAATAATTCTGAAAAGCAGTTCATCTCTCTGCATAGAATGTATAGCAAGGTAATATTAGAAAAACAAATGTTGAACATCTCTATAAAAGCCAACCTAAAAGCAACAACAAAAAATAATAGACCGGATATGATGGTCAAATTGGAAAGGTAAGCTTTGTGACTTAGTTATATATTGGAAAGAAGAAAAACAGATATCTTTTCCCCCTGTAATTGTTAGCTTTTAGCCCTGAGTAGTTAGAAAAGGAGCTGCTGTAGAGGAAAAAGGAGATGTCATGCTGCCCTCTGCTGGTATTTTTGCTGCTGTTACATTGCTACCTAAAGTTTTGGACTGAGCACCCGCTCTTTAGATATTGACACTGTCCACAGATGTTTCAAGTTAAATATCAATGTTAGGCAGAAATTATGTTTGCCCTTCTGCAGTCCTCATTCCAACATTGCTAGTGCTAGTGCTTGAACAAACAAAATTATGCTTTATCGAGGAAGTGGAAGCAGTAGGCCTGGAGTAGGAATAGTAGGAGTATTACAGCAGTAAGGGGAGGGTTATTCCCTGGAATGGCAGGCTCAGTTCACAGAGGACTGAATAAAAAAATCTTAAGCATGAATTTAAGAAAATCGCAAGCAAGAATTAAAAAAAAACATTTTGAGAAATAAGATGTATTGAGCTTGGAAGGTGTTTACTGCCATGCAACATTTTTGTAAGTTGGAGAGCTTTTTATATGAGAGAAACACAGGAAGGTGTTGTTTTTAAGATGTTTGCTAAGGAGACTAGTCTCTTTTGTACCAATTTCACACAATTGCATGTGTAAATTGGAAAGTATGACAAAGTATTCTTACCAGTTGTGAAAAAGATACTAAGTATAAATATTTTCTTGAAACACTCATGAAAACATAACGGTCGAGAAACAATTACTAACTACAAACCTGTCCATTTGCCAAGGGAAATTATTATTTATTAAATTTGTATATTGCCTAACTCCCAGTGACTCTGAGCAGTTTATAATTTTTAAAAATTATCACTAATACATTTTTATTTTATTTAATAGTAGTAAAAGGAAAAAGAAAGCACAAAGAAAATTGCAAATATATATATTAACAAATGAAAAAAACACAAAAGTGCTTTAAATAGCGAAAAAACAAAAGAAAATGAAATGGTTTGTAAAAATATTCCTGAAAATGAAGGCGCTCATAGGAATTTTCTAACAAGGAATTTATTTTCTGAAAATAGTTTCCAGATATATAATTTTGAATTCCTCTCAGAATATAAATTAATCAGGGAATAATATTCATTTTGAGATTCTTCATCTTACCTAAGAATAAGCTTTAATGACTAATTTGTCAATATCTGAAGAAGACTCTATAAATTTGATTTGTATTACGTGTTACAGAGTTATGTCCTTTGGTATACTTATGTTTAATGGATTTGATACAAATAAGGAATTGATATTCCTTAAATGGATGGGTAACCAAATTTTCACCTATTGACATCAGTTCCAATTTTGACCAATTAATAGATTTATCAGGCTTTTTTAATGAAGCAAAGTACCTGTTTTTTTTCTGAATACGTTTACCTTTCAGCCCAACTAGAGGGTTTAGCAGGCAGTTGCGAGGTGACACATTTTTTAATAGGCAGCAAAGAAGTTTTACAAGCCAATAAAGACATTAGGCTAACATGTAATTCAGCCTAGGTTCGAAATCCATAAAGAGTATGCCTTGCTGATGAAAGCTAATAAGCTAGAAATGGCCATCCAAGACTCCTTTTCTATGTTGGCTTGTAAAACTTATTTGCTGTCTATAAAGACAACTTATATTTGCCTCAATACTGGAATAGTAGGGTGAGATTTAGAAATACACACAAGATTGCCATCTGCAAATATAACCAATTTGTGATCAACTGAGTTAGATCTTCATGTTGTCTAATGGCACAAAACAAGGATTCCATGCAGGAATTAAAAAGTATGGGTGAAGACGAACACCCATCTTGTTCCTCTGAATAATGGGAATATTGTATAAAACATGCCATCAACCTTCACTTTAGATGCAGGCAACTCATATTTTGATCCATTTTATGCATTCCAAAGGAAAATTAAGCCTGTTTAATGCATCAAACATATTGTTCAGATATTTTGTCATAGGCTTTTTCAGTGTCTAATGATAAACTTACAAATTAATCTATGTTTTCATGCAAATCTATTAAATCTACAACTAACCTTATGTTGTCTGCTGCTTGCCGAGGTTTTATAAACCATGCTTGATCATTCTTAAGAACAAACAATATCGCTAGTTATAATCTATTTGCTAACATTGCTGTAAAGATCTTTGTAGCAATATTAATCAATGAGATTGGATAAGAATAAGCAAGCAGTGTGAGATTTTTCACCTGCTTTTGGTACAACTGTAAAATAAGCCTGATTGAATGCTGCAGATAAATTCCCTTAGCAAACATTTCATCATAAAATTGACAAAGTTTTTTGCAAATTAACTCATGTAATATAGTATTCTAGAGTCTGCAGCAGCTATTTATTTATTTCTATGCCGCCATCTCAATCCCCTATCCACTTAACTAGAACTCGGTGAGGCTTCCTTGCAAGTTTGTTTGCAGAGTTAGTCTGCTCTAAATAGGCCTAAGTTGATGGTGCCCCTTAAAAAAAAATCAGGCTGATCACTTTTTTATTAGGAAGAGAAATCTGATTCTTTGTTCTTCAGGTTCTATATACGGGTAATACTGTACTTATGACCACAACTGAGCCCCAAATTTCTGTTGTTAAGTGAGACATTTGTTTCGGTTGTTAAGTGAATCTGGCTTCACCATTGACTTTGCTTGTTGGGTCACAAAAGATGATCACATGACCTTGGGACACAGCAATGTTTATAGGATGAACCAGTTGCCAAGCTTCCGAATTTTGATCATATGATATCCTGAGGATGCTGCAGAGGTCGCAAGAGTGGAAAACAGTCACAAGTCACTTTTTTCAGTGGCATTGTAACTTTAGTCACTAAACGAGCTGTTGTAAGTCGAGGACTATCTGTACAGTGTTAAAAGTATGTTTTTTTCTCTCCCTGGAATGAGGTTACTTACAGTTAATGAACAATAGAAAACAGCACTCTTAAGAATATCACTGCTAACTCAGATTGGACTAGTTCAGATGGGGGGGCGGAGGCAAGTCTTGAGAGTGTTATTTGGGCTGAGTTTGATGTTGTGACTCCCGAGGACCTGGACAGGATCCTGGGACGGCTGAACCCGACAACATGTTTATTGGACCCGTGCCCCTCCTGGTTTTCTATTTTGTACAAGTCTGTGTAAGTCCTTTTACATATAATGAAGCTTATTTTATTCAATAGGGTTTAATTCCAGATAAGTATACTACAAATCTAAAGTTGTATAACTTGTGAACACCAGGGGTTGAGTTACAGTGTTGTATCCTAAAAACTTTTATCAAGATGCAAATTTCATTCAACTCTTTAGGGCTTAATTCTAAGTGGTAGACACTGCTTTTTGCAGAGGGAAAATTAAATATGAAAAAGATCTAATAAAAATATTATGATTCTACTTGCCTCCCCGATGGCCAGCAAATGATCCTGATACAGCTCAATAAGTGGGAATGCTTCTTCTAGATCCTGCAAAAAGATTTAATAATGTGAAATGAATTCTAAAGTTAATGTACAATTTGCTTCTGCTCATTTGGTTTCATGTTTCTCTTGATTTCTCTTCTATTTATTTATTTATAAAATTTCTACACTGACAATTTCACCAAGTGACTCTAGGCAGCTTAAAATAAAAGCATCAGTAGTAAAAAACCAGAGATAAAAAACAGAGATAAAAACAGAATTAGAAGATTAAAATGAAAATGTTAAAAGAGATGGAGGGAGTGCCTTCAAGCCATCAACCATTCTCAGGGCTGCATATCAATCTGAGAGTCTCATGCCAGTTGGCAGAGACACTCTCCCAGAAGAAAGAACTGCCTCACTTTTGAAGGTAAGATATCCCAAAGGGCAATGGCAGAAAAAGCTCTCTTTTGAGATCCTGCTATGCAAAATTCTTTGACAGGATCCATAACATACTTTCCAACTTGACTAGGTGGGACAAATCAGTGTAATTGGGATGAGACAATACCTCAGGTAACCTGGTCTCATGTCATGGAGGGCTTTAATGGTAATAACCAACTCTTTGAATTGCACCTGAAAGGAAACAGGCATGCAATCCAGCTCACGTATCAGAGATGTTACATAAGTAACCTTAGGGGCACCCAAGACTGCTCACACAACCACATTCTGCACGAGTATGTAGCTTGCATATACTCTTCAAGAATAATCTCATGTACAGGGCTTTACAGTAGTTTTTGTAGACTACTTATATACACAATATGTTTTCCATGTTCTTAAAGAAGGCAGGATGGGTGCTAAACATGCACCAGCTTTTCTGTGAAATTATACTTAATGTTTACAACACTGTTTAACCTACCATAGCCATTTGCTCTATATTAGTGCATGTTCCTGGTAAAATTCCATTACCTGAGTTATGGCATATAGACATAAAACATATACAGTACTATATTACAGTGTTTCTTAACATCATGTTGGCCAGAGAATTCTGGGAGTTGAAGTCCACAATTCTTAAAGATGCTGGGGCTGAAAAACTGCTATATTGAATATCTTAACCTACATTAGAACTTTGCATTGTGCATGGAACTAAAAATTAGCCAAGGAGCTAAGTTGTATCTTGCCGTGTACAGGTTGAATTTCCACTTTCAAATATATGTAAAGATTTTCTTCTGATCAACCAAGTTCACAAAGTCTTCTTCCTGGCACACTATAGGATACTCCCATCTAACAACCAAGCCATATGCCTTAGTATGCATATATATTATACTTTCAATAGAAGATATTGCTTCTTCTTTTGTTCTCCTTATAAAAATATTGATTTAAGATGGTGCCCCATTGCTTCTACAAGAAGGGTCTTAGAAGAAGAGACTTAGAATTGTACTTTCAATCTACACATGAAATTCTAAACTTTCATTAATAAACATTCTCATCAAAACTTATAATAGGCAAACCTCTCTCATAAAACTGATCTAAATGCATCAATAAAGGGCATTTTAATGGTGTGTTTTTACGTATGTACCTTCTGTAGATATTTTCTTATACGTGCATTTAGCCTTTTGTGATGATAGTTATGATATATGCCTTATTCATACACTCATATAATATACGGTAATTTCTTTTTGTCTAGTGTTTGTTTGTTTGAATTTTATGCCATCCATCTCATTGTTACAATGACTCAATTAAACTAAATTTATTTTATAAATCTTATTTTTTAATAAACCCATTCTCAAATGGATTTATTCTGTGATCTTAGATAAGTTTTTACCCATTGAACTTTTTTCTTTCCTTTCTTGTAAGATTAAAGAATTCCTGACTACAATTTAATAAAGACTAAAAAGTATCTAACAAATCGAGACACAGTATAGACTTAATAATGTATACAACTTAAAGTTGTAATTTTATTTTATGTCACCTGTAAAGTAACACTGCGTTCACATCCACCTGGAACGCTTTGAACTGGATGGATGCCCAAGCATGGAAAAATAAATCCTGGATACCTAGACATAAGCATTTGTTAAGGCATGGCAAAAGTTAGGTGCATATTACATTGAATCACTAAAATTAACATCAAATAAATCAATACTTATTTCAAATAAAATAAATAAAAGAAAATGAATTAGTTTTCTGCTCCTAATTCTTACATTTCAATGCATTTCTTGTCTGAGTACCACCCGAAAACAACTGCAACTGTACTTGTTTGTGTAAATGAATACCAATCAAGGCGGGAGTGTACTGATACATGTTTAAGAATTGATTCCGCTAGCTCCATTGTTGTTCCTGAGCCACACTGCTAGCTGAAAAACTGATGATTAGGCATATTGGCTCAACTCTCAAACAACACACAAAATTCCAGAAAATTTAACAAGTGGCTCTTGCGAGCCAGTTCTAGGACACCACTGAGTTAAGGGATCTTAAGTTTCATAAAGTATATATTGAATAATGGATGAAGGAAAAAGTATGATGCCAGATTAGTCTACCAGAAGATCCTACTAAGACATAAAATACAAATGGATGCTGACTCAGATACTGAGGGATAGTAGAAATGCTAGAAAGCACAAGCATTTGGTAACTCCTAGAAAAAGGTAACCTATTAACAGGTACATTCTAAGGTCCCTTTGTTCAACTCAAAAAAGCCACTGTATTAATTCTCATTTTTTGCACCTTCTGATCTCATTAACACTGATATGTCACATCTCAAGCAAGTATTTACTGATTAAATGTATATTGCAATTTGCATAAATGCATAACAAGAGGTTGTACTCCCTTCACTTATAGGCTTGTCTTTCACTTTCAATACCATAACAAACCAATTTAGAGTGCTAGTTTCCATTCTTAAATGAACTCTTGGGAAGTTGTCCTGCACATTATATCAAATTACATAAAGCTGTTGAAATTTCATTGTAAAATACTGTGAGTGAATCTACTCGAAAAGAAATATTGAACATACTCCAAAAATTCTATACATTTTTAACATTTTCTTTAAACACAGATATTTAGTGAACAATAGCAGAGCTCAATTTAATTTTGAAATTAAAAAAAACATGACAAAAGTGCAAATGAAGATGTTTATTCCAAAAACCCATTAAATGGATATAACTAATTGGGTAATTCCTTAAATCCTAAATTGTAACTATTTTCATCCCATTCAGTACAGACTAGAAACATTAGTACCTTTCTGAAAGTTGAATAATTTTTGTGAAATCTCCAGAATGTTCAGCAACTACTACCAGGGCCAAAACTTTAGACTGAAACATAAAATAAATTAGATAAAATTAAAAACAGTAAATCACAAAACTGTTCCAAATTAAATCTATCTAAAAATATTATTGGCGACTGGTTCATATTTATAACGGTTGCAGTGTCCCAAGGTCATGTGATCCCCTTTTGTGATCGTCTGACAGGTCAATGGGGAAGCTAGATTCACTTAACAACTGTGTTACTAACTTGACAACTCCAGTAATTTACTTAACAACTGTGGCAAGAAAGCTTATAAAATGGAGCAAACCTCACTTAACAAATGTTTTACTTAGCAACATAAATTTTGAGCTCAATTGTGGTTGTAAGTTGAGGACTACCTATATAGAATTGCAGATTTATTCTGCTGAAAAGAAAATAGCTGAGGAAAGGATGAGATGGAGAAATATTTCCTTTTTGAGACTTTCTTAAAACATAGAAGTTAGAGTTCATTTCCAATTTTGGTAATTTGCCCCATGCCTCAACAGTTTTCATCCATGCACTCCATCTTTCAATTTTCAAAAAAGGCCTCCTGACACTTGGGAATTCTCAGGATAGAATCATAGAAGTATAGGGCTGGAAGGAACCTTGGAGGTCTTCTGGTCCAACCCCCTACCAAAGGCAGGAGATCTTATTGCATCTTGGGCAATATATATTTGAAATATATAAAGTATAACTTTAGAACTTTTAAGAGAGGTTCCTGAGGCTATTTGTAATATTACAATTTTATCAAACAAAAGCACCGTTTAGTATGTGTCAAGCTTCGTTTTTACATGGAATATATTGGAACTCAGATTAGTGTCTCTACTAGGTTTCTTGCAAATCAGTCGAACTTTTTTCAAATACAAATTTTGTATACCACCAAAGGGTATACACATATACGAAAGCATATATGAATACACTTCTATGGTACATTGAACATCTTCCAATGACTGCATGGGAGACAAAGGCTGGCAGTCTTCTTTCACGGGCTCATTGCACTGAACTACAAAGGTCTTAACTATAAGCTATTAAAACAATTCACAATTTGGGTTCTTATGTACAATAGGCTGAGCCATAAACTGAGGCTTACTATCATGCATACCTATAGCTTACTACAGGGGTTGGGTGAGGTTGGACTGTGTTCATACAATTTTATTTAAATTATACTGTCTTTTTTCATATACAGCTCAAGACAGCAAAAATCCTTCCTCTTCCTATTTTCCCCGTAACAATAATCCTGTGTGATGAGTTGGGTTGAGAAAATAACAACTGAAAATATTACAAACCTTCTTTGCATCTTCCAATACACTTTCAATGTCCTAAAAGAAGTTACAATGTTATTATGTTGGCAGATCACTGTGTTTAAACATAACATATTTGCAACGGATCAAAATTCAGCACACCTTTCTATCTATAAAGAGTCATGCATTTTTTCTTTCCCCCCATTTTTTTTATTAAGAATTACATTTAATGAATAAAACAGATACAAAAACTTAATATAAAAATATAAAGAAAAAATCTCAAAACACCCCTAAAAGGGAAAAAAAGAAAATATAATAAACTTCTCTCTTCAACTCCAGTATTTTCAACATTAACAATTTATAACTGTCTCCAAAAATACAAACAAATGCATCTTCATTCGATTCCTTCCACTATTTTCCATAAACTTATCTCTAAATCTTTGACTCTCCTTTTTAATCAGCAAAGATCCAGTAGTTTTTTAAAATAAAAACCTTAATAACATAGTATCCTTCTAATCTAAGTTCCCTTCATCTGTCTCTTAACAATTAAATATTGCAAAAAAGGAAGCAAACATAATCAAAAATAAGTCAATATTCAGATATCAAATAATTACAAATTAATCCATTACACCATTAAACAATTGCAAAAGAAAAACTATTCAATCCAGATAACCATTAAGAAACTCATTATATAAGCATAATCAAATTAACCAGTTTTTCCCTTCTTCTTCTCAGCCATATTTGTTCCATAAATAAAACTCTAACTTGGTTTTTTTATTATCTGTGCCTATTCTCTTGAAATTCTTACCATTTTTATCCAAGTCCATGAAAAGCTCCAGTAAATCTTTTATATTTCAACTTAAAATGGTAATCCACAATGCTCTTTTGAAGTATTACCGTACTTGTATGTCCTTTTTAATTTTTTAATGATCATCTCATTGCATTTGTAAATCAATATTCTGATCTTTTCAATTTTTAATTTAGTATAA
>JANHFO010006771.1:107040-117544 GCA_032468095.1 Pareas carinatus | reverse complement strand
TTATGACTTATGACTAATGTATTTTACAATTATGATCATAATTTATCACTTGTAGCTTATATGTACATTGAGAGCTTATGTACCGGAGACAAATTCCTTGTGTGTCCAATCACACTTGGCCAATAAAGAATTCTATTCTGTTCTATTCTATTCTATTCTATTCTATTAGTGCAAAAGTCTTTTGTGTTTTACAAAACACGATTGTGACGTTTTAAAATTCAGTTATTCTAACTAAATGTGGAAGTGGTTCTTTTTTCGTAGTCTGCAAGCTTGTGCATCTAATAAAATGCAAATCAATGTATTGGTTAATAAGGGAGTAAACTGCAGAGATCAATGCTTGAGGTTTCCACAGGCTGAATAATCACTCTCAGTTCAACTTTATCCTGTAAGGGACTAAGAGGAAAAGGCAAGAGAGTGATAGGATTTCATCTTGGGATTCTGAAGGAGAGGAGATACATCTAATTAGATAAGCAATCATCAAAACTATGCACTTCCCAGTTCATTTTATACTTTAGAACAGCAGCCCCCAACCTTTGTAGCACCAGGGACTAGTTTCCAGGAAGACAATCCGACATATGCCCAATGAAGCTTTTCTCACACAGACACACCGCTTGCGCCCAATTCCTAACAGGTTACCTATCAGTTCTGGTCCGCAGCCCGGGACTGGGGATCCCTGGTTTAGAAGGTTAATTTACAGTTTAACTTTCTACAGAAGCAAAGGTAGCTCTCAATAAAAGTGGATCGATTAAACTTTTAAGCTAAATTATTAGCTGTCATAAATGTTCAACAATGCAGTTTATTTTGTGCGGGTCATTCGTTTCAATGCAGACTGCGCAGCCTTGACTGAAAAGGTGAGATTCAAAGGCAGCACGACTCAGCCACCCTGCCACTTGCACGCCCAGGTGTATCAACGGCTCCCCTTTATTTTACAGTGGAAACGCTAGAGGCGACTTTCTTCCAACTAGCTCAGGATTTGCTCCCGGCTTCCGCCTCCTGTTCTCGGCAAGCACGGCTCTTTGGCCAGACACCCCCTCCAAGCGCGGCCCTTTTGAACGGGAAAGAGGCTGGGCGAGAGGACGACCCGCTCCCACGTTCAGCTGAAAGCATTCTCGGCTTGCCGGATCGTCAGCCGAGCGAATTCCGGCTCTCGAGTCACCCCGAAAACCCACAGCCCGCGAGCGGGGCGGAAGACGGGAAAAGCCCCTCTTCTCTCAGTTCCCCATCGGGCTGTCTCTGCCCAAGGCCGCCTCCCGGTCTCGAAGCCATTTCCCTCCTGAAGTTTCAAGGGCCGCCACGTGATTTCCATGAACTGGAGTTGACCAGATCGGCGGCGCCGGGCAGGGCGAAAGCTGCGCCTCCTGCTTTTCCCGACCGCCCAGCGCCCGCTAGAGAAGCGCAGCCGGACGGGTGGCGGCGACGGCGGCGGCCAGGTGCCGGGGAAGCGCCTGGGGCAGCACGCGCGTCCGGGATGCCCCTCTTTGGGCTTTCCGCTTAGGCGGCGGCGGGCGCAGCGAGTCCCCCACGCGCGTCCCCGCCGCCTGCAGAGGCTGCGTTGTTTCCCGCAGGTGTTCTTTGGCCTCTTGATCGGTTGTCCGGGCGCCTCATTCTCTCCCCCCGGGATGTCTCATGGGATCCCAGCTGCGGGAAGCGTTTTGCAAGAAAGCTCCTCGTCCGAGGACGCTCTGCAGGTAAACCAAAGCCAGGTGGGGCGAGGAGGGGATAGAAAAGTTGGACCGACGCGCCTCCGAGAAACTCTCCTCCGCAACTCGGGAATTGCCCGGCACCGCGCTCTTCCAGCCACCCCTTCCAGCCGAGTCTTTCGGCGTTCGCGGGGCAGGAATTCTTGCCGCGCTGTCGTTGGGACGCGCCGGGCTTCGCTCGCTCTCACGCGGGAGTCGAAGGGCAGCGGGGGCACCTCGAAAGGACTGGCGTGTTAGCGCGCTTTCTTGCGAGGAAAAGGCGCTTTAAAAAAAAAAGTTTCGGGTAGCAGAGAGATGAATGCCACAGGAGAGGAAAGCGGTGTGTAAAATTATGGACCGTGCTGCATGCCCCACATTTCCTTTCCCGTCGTCTCCCTTTCCCTTTCCCTTTCCCTTTCCCTTTCCCTTTCCTTCCTCATTACCAGAATTTGCTTTATTCAGAGAAACGGAGGAGGTAGGAACTTCTAGTCAAACAAAAGGGAGAAACAGGTGGAACTTCCCACTGTTTGAAATGAATTTAAAATTCTGCTAATAATATTTCAGCCGCAGCTAATGATCTTGAGATATACGTGCAGGATTTTATGAGTGGTAGGTGACTAGGCTAGCCTCCGCCTACTTGCCACAGTTAGGATGGATTGAGGAACCAAACCTACATCCTACTTTTTCTGTTCTTTGGTAGGCCTCTGTGGAGTTCCAGACTAAAGAGAGCTTTGATTCAGCAGTTTTGATACCCTTAATTTGAATTTCCCAACTCTGTCATCCAGTAAGTGAAATCACTCAAAAACAGGCCCTGTTTGAATAGTGAAGAACAGAATTGCTGTTATTAGCATGTGTCCAATTAGTTTTGTACTAACTGTACCAATCCACGCAATCCAGCACACTGTACACGTGTTAGATTCAAGTTCCCATCATTCCCAATTGAAAGTTGAGAAAAACTGGACTCCATTTATCAGCAGGGATCTCCAGAGTTCAATGGGAGGTCTTCAGAGGCCAGTTGGAAGAAGGGAGTGGTGGAGCAAAGCACATATACTAAGTTTGTTAACTACATTGAATATACTGAAACTGCAATGTTTATACTGAAGGAAAAAATAGGGGGAGCAGGGTCCCTGAGCAAGAAAAATTAAAATACTTATTACAGTGTCAGTAACAATTGGGTGTTTTTTGTTCTTCCATGTAGTGAACAAGTTGAAGTGGGAGAGATAGTAGTAGAAGGAAGTCAAAAGATGAAATAAAGTGATCTAGGATCCTTTTCCTTGGTGAGGCTCCTACTGTTCCATAAGTTTAAATGCTCATAATCTTTTATCAGATCTTTTGATTGATTATGTACTTAATTGATTTGAAAGCTACTTACTCTAACAAAAAGCCAAATGAGCAATTCAGCTCATGAAAGATAAAGGAGCTGTACAGTATAGATTGAAGCGTTAGATGTAAGCATAACTGATTAGGTTTACTGCTACAGAGCTGTATACAGCAGTTATGTGGTGTGTCCTATAACAATTTGTCTTCGAGGTCAAGTGATGGCTTTGCACTTTAGCCTTTCTCACACCATCTTATCTTCCTGCAGGATTATGTTGTCACAAAAAGACTTTCCAGGGCACATCATCCTCATTTGAGCTCTACTCTAAGGATTTGTTTAATTAGTTATTTACTCTTTGCATTGTCCACTCAATGTATTGAATTGGGTCAGGATAATACAGGATGTAACATTGCTTTAGTTCACTACTAGTCTTCATGATTTGGGAACATGAGGGGAACATGGAAATTCAGCTGAGTGTAACATATTGCTGATCCGAAGCCAAAATCCAATTTCTCCAGAGTTTTCGTATGCAAAAGGAATTTCTTATTTTCATTCTTTGTGGTGTTGCAGATATTCTTTAAGTCTGTTTTGTTATTTTTGAACTTTTGTATGTGCTTTTGTATCAACAGTTTTCTTGGCAAAAAAGGAAGTGGTTTGCCATTGCCTCCTTCCTAAGAGGAGGAGGAGTGACTAGCTCAAAGTCACTGTTGATTTGTGTACCTTGTGTACCTTAGTCAGGATTAGAACTCATGGCCTCCCAGTTCCAACCAAACTCTCTGTCCCTCTCTTGCACTTGCTTGACATAAAAAAGAGGAGGATATTGATGAGGGTCTTCCCACCAATACTAAGGATGAGAAGGCAGAAAGAATGCACAGCATGGCAGAGTATAGGATGAGTTAGGCCATTCAAGATACTTAAGATAAAAGTAAGAACTCCAAATTACATAGAAAAAATTCATTTCCCCCTACCTCAACCATTGCTCTCTTGGAAAATTTGAAAGCTCTTTGTTTTTAATCAATTGAATTTACCAAATGTTTGATGGATTACAAGATGTATCACCTGGCAACAGCTACTTGCATTTATCATGCTTGGGAAGGCAATGCCTTTTGCATGTGATATCACCAGCATTACTTGTAGTATCTTCTTGCTGTGGGGGTCTTGGGCATTTCTGAGCACCCTAACCCTCCTTGTTATATATAAAGTTTTCAGCCTCCCTGGTGGCCATCATGCCATTGAAGATCACACATATATAACAAGGAGGCTTCTTGATACCTGAGGTGAATATTATCTCATACACTACTTCTAGATTTAAATCAAAATGTACCTGCCTATGTTTGTTAAGTCTGTTCCTCAAACCCAGGGTATTTTGAATTGGATTCCACAAAACAAAAGTATAAAATAAAACAAGAATATTGTTGCTTCTGAAACCAGAATTGCATGCAGTTCAGTATATTTTAAATACCACTATACCATCTAGACTCTACCTATCTTTCCATCCATCCATCTCACTAATCACCAATATAAAACTTTTATTACCGACAAGAAGGGTACATTAAGATGACTCTTCTCACTGGTGGTGGTCTCTTGAACTGATCTTGTTTTACTGAAATGTCCTAAAAATCACTTTACGGCTCTATTCTTTTTCATACCAAAAAAGCTTTTTTAAAGGATTAGAGAAACAAAGAGAGATAAAAGAATATCTGAATGGGGCAAAATCATGAGTTAAATTGGGAATGTTCATGATACCTTATGGGGATTTCCATTTGGATATGCAAAACATTTACCATCTTAGAACAGAAACCCCACTACATATGACAGTTTGTCTGACTTGCTACCCCAAATATGATCCAGACATTTTGTGTTTGATTCATGGTCTTAGATTTAATTATGCCAAACTCTTTCTGAGCCCAGTTTCCCCTAATATTTGTTGCCTCAAAAGCTTCTGGAATCATGCTTTAGAAATTGGATAGTAAAATGCCCTTCCCTCCTTCCTAACCAGCATACTTCCATCTCTTCCATTTAAAAGGCTTTCAGATCTACCACTTCTGGCATCACTAATCAGCCTGCTGATCTTCCCATTACTTTCCTTTCTCTACCTTTATTTAAGGGAAAAGGGACAAGAGGGCAAATGAATCTTCTTTGCTTGAAGTCTATCAACAGTGGGAGCTAAGGGCACAGAGGTAGGCAAAGAAGAGATTGGGAAGAGCAAAGATATGTCTTTGATTTTTTCCCCCTGTTCTCTCACTCACTCTCTGTTGCACTTGCATATTTCAGTCCTGCATTAGGACCAAATGCATGTGTTCCATCTAGGCATGCTCTACCCAAACCCAGTTCTTTCATGCACCAAATCATTCATGCTGGATCAATAGTTTGCACAGCAATAACCTAAATTTGATCTTGATGTGCTCCAACCATACAACAAAGCTGCTGAACATAATTTTCCTGTGATTCAAAATTGTATATGCATCTATGTCATCTCTGAAGGTGAAGACACCATGTGAAGACACGTGCATATGGAACTTGAGTCTAAATGTCATATTGATAGCTATTTCTAGAGAAAATTAACTTTGATCAGCAAAGGGTGTTGCCCAATGCTGGGGCATGCACTTTTTCTGCAAGTAAATACAATTAATTAACAAGTGAGCTAAACAACTATGTTTGCAAGACAGTGTCTTTTTACTCAGAAGTAATTTTATATTTTCTAGTTGCACTAGGCTCAACTTTCAAGTGCTTCTACATGAGGGCTCCTAGAATGATTTAAAAAAAACATGTAACTGTTTTGTTACAATTGCTTCTTGTTTAGCAACTGCTTAATTTAGTGACCATTTGCAATCACAGATTAGACCGGCATTGGTTTCATTCACATGACACTCTTAATCCGAATTGAACTAACCTGTTCCTAAATAAGAAGACTCACTTCACACAGCCTGCTAAGCTGCATAATGTGCATATCAACAGTAAATGTAACATTGGGCAAATACATCCATTGGGTCTTTGAGTTGATTGTGCCTGCTATTACTGCAGCACTACTAACTCAGCCCAACCTTTCCTGATCTCACAACAGGACACAATTTGCCATCTTTCCTGAAGGAAAGATAGGATCCAGGTGTGATTAACACAGTCTAACAGCATGATGACCAGGTTTGCTTCCTTCCATTTTATTTTTTAAAATAACCATTCAAATTTCCCAGGAAAAAGAAAGCAAACTGTTGCTCACTCACACCCTTTTCCTAGGAAATCTTGCAAATTGTCATTGTGTGGGAGAAGAGAGTTAGCTATCTTTCACTCAAAATACCATCTGAGCCAGATACAACCACAAAGGTTCTTGTAACCAGTCTTTACATCAATATACTATCTGTAACTTACCTTCCCACTCAATATAAGTGAAATATCAATATCAGTCATTTTTGGAAAATACAACCAGGGCTCACAAGATTGCCAGTGATGTGCTTGTCAAAGTATGGACTTCCTTGATTTTCTGGATGCTGAGGGATTTTTGTGGGGGGGGCGGGGATGTCATTAACTAAGCAAGAATATTCTGATTTTATTGACCAGGGCCAGGATAATGATGAAAGACGAGTAAGACGGAGAGAGAAGAACAGAGTCGCTGCTCAGAGGAGCCGAAAGAAACAAACTCAGAAAGCAGATAAACTCCATGAGGTGACTGATGCACTGGTCTCATTCGGGTCAACAATTAGTATCATTATTCAATGCAAAACAAATCCTGGGTCACCTTAAGAATTAGCAGTGTGTTAATTCTTTAATTAGGGGTATCCACAGTGGGAGGAGTATATGTGTTCAAAGCTCCACCTCGTTTATGTGTGTCACATATGCAACACACATAAAAATGATGGGGCTTCAGTTGGCATCTAGATTGATTTTAACCTTCACGCAGAACCTCTTGGTTTAATAAGCTTTTATGGTCCAAAGCCCATTTTCTCAGATGCAGGGGAAGCATACTTAGTTAAAAACTGAGCACTAATGTAGGTTTGTGTGATAATGTTTTAGCTTTAAAGGCAGCCTTTCCAAGTGAGCATTCTCTAGATGGATCAAGTCACAGAGTATACACCAACATCTGGTTACCGAAGCCTGGAAAAGGCTGACCTAGACAGATTCTTAGACAAAGTCTACAAAGGAAGTCACCATCTCCTGCTGGTTGCATATAACATTTGACCACAGAGCATCCATACTTAGATACTGTTCCTCCATCAATAATTTTTTTATGATTATGATTATGATTATTAAATCTAATAAATAATAATCATGATGATGATGATGATGATGATGATGATGTTTAAGTTATTGACTGTCACAACCACCTGGACCACTGATTTTCACAAGTTATAACTCATGAAAAAGTACATATTTGTCTGTATTTACCGGCACAGTCAATTTCAAGAAATGACAATGAGATTTATCATGCTCTGAATCAGGATCAAGTTCTTTTCTCTCGTTACTTTCCCTCTGGCTCCTTCGACTAAGAGCCAGTGATGAGCATGGCCCACTCGTGTCAGACAGAACTAGGCAGGGAAAACCTTTACATTTTAAAAAAAACTTTCCCTCTAACTTGTTTATAGTTGTATAAACTCCCATCACGTCTCCTGTTGCTCACCTTTTTCTTCAAAACTATGTACTAATCTCTGCACACAGCAAACAGTAAGCAGGCCATTTTGGCACTTGGGCAAGGTGGATGTGTGGGTGAGCCCCTATCTTTGCCATCAGTGTGCTGAAGTCAGTTGTCAACTTAGGGCTTATGAATATGGAATGCCCATATATGGGTGCCTTTTTATCCTTTTCTTCATACAGTTTAGTGTTTTGTTCCAGAACAGTCTGACATTTTTAGGATAGCAGCCTAAATCAGTGGTTGCCAACCTTTTTGACCTCGGGGACCAGCAAATTCACAATTTGAAATCCCGAGGCTAACCAATATGATTTTATTTTAAAAGATACATACATTTGTAAAATAATGATCAGAGAACTTCAATTTTATTAATATAAAGGCACCTATACAATATAACAAAATTTAAAAAGCTTATTTAATTATAACAAAAATTATAACAAACAGAGATCGAGAGAGAGAAAGATAGAATGAGAGAGAAAGAGAAGGGAGAATGAGAGAAAGAGATAGGGAATGAGAGACAGACAGAGAGTGAGAAAGAGAAAGAATGAGAGACAAAGACAGACAGAGAGACAGAATCTCAGACACACATACACACACATACACACACAGAATGAGAGAAAGAGACAGGGAGAGAGAGAGAGAGAGAGAGAGAGAGAGAGAGACAGACAGACAGACAGACAGACAGACAGACAGACAGACATACCGTTCTGGCACTCCATTCCTTCCTCCTCACTTGCTCGTTGGCTCGGCCAAGCTCTGGGCGCCCCTGCTGTGCAGGTCGATCCCCAGGCCTCCAGGCACCCGTGGGTGGAATTATAGGCCTCCAGGCAACCGGCTGCCCGATCCCTAGGCCTCAGGGCTACCTGGACATCCACAGGGCGCCCAGAAGTCTATAATTTGGCCCGTGGGCTGATCTCCAACCCTCCAGATGATCCACGGATTAATCTCTCGGCACCTGCAGGCCGAATTATAGGCTTCTGGGTGCCCCATGGATGCCCAGAGATCGATCCACGAGAAGCTCAGAGGCCAGGAAATCAGCCTGCAAGGTGCCCAGAAGCCTGTAATTCAGCCCACAGGCCAATCTCCAGGCCTCTGGGCTTTCCATAGATCAATCTCTGGGTACCCATGGGGCACTCAGTGTCCTGAGGATTGACCCACGGGTTCCCAAAGATTGATTCACGAGTCACCTGGAGGGCTGGAGATTGACCCTGGGGCCGAATAACAGGCTTCCAGGCAGCCTGCGGACCGATCTCTGGGCCTCTGGACACAGCGCCAATCGATCTTCGGGTTCCACACTGGCCGAACCCGGGGCATTCCTGCTGGCCGAGCCAACCCCTGGTGGCTCACCTAGATCTTCTGGCAACCCACCAGTGGGCTGGGACCCACAAGTTGGCGACCACCGGCCTAACCTATGCAAACAAAATCAGGATATTAGAATCTTATTCTAATATCTTACTGTGGCCAGAAATCTCTTCCAAACAGTCTTATTCTAACTGATAGTCAGACAACTGGGAAGGAGAGGGAATTTGTAATATTATCGTGATTTTTTTTAAAAGACAGTATTTTTTCCCTTTCTTACATGTTTAATCATTGCAACTTTTTTTTCATGTTCTCCTTTCCAATTGAACAATCGATGCTTGCAAGCTGGCTTCTGAAGAACAGAGCCTAAGTGTAGAATAGCAAAGGTGTTGGCCAATTAAGATTGTTATCAATGCTTCAAAGCTTTCATATGAGCAATTATGAATATACTTGAGTAAAATGATAAAAAAGGGTGGAGGACTAGAGTCCAACATGTCCTTTCCATGGAAGAAAGCACATTATTCATCATTCTTCATATGTGCTATAAGGCAGTTAATGAATAAATTGGTCATGGTGGCTGAGCAGCTATGACTTTTGTTTTGTATTTTGGGGGGGGTTAAAGACATAGGTGCATTTCTGCTTTAGCCACATTCAAATCAAGGGGGAAGCTAGCCACTTGATGTATATTTGCTTTGTAAAGCAGTTCTTTTCTGAGTCCTACTTGCTTTCCCTTTTTTTTACTGGAACTCAAAAATAACTTCTCATTCATGCTTTGGTTGAAATTGACAGCAGGCAGGCACATGGAAATTTGATGTTTGTAAAAGTAACTTCTCTTTTTGCTAGAAGTCTGGTGCCAAAGGCACATCCTTTCCCTCCTCTACAAGAGACTCAGCTGACCTCATGCAAGGCGCTATGAGGGTGCTTTGCTCATTGGATCATCTGGTTCTTTTTAGGGGTTTCCAAATGAGAGTCACTTTGGTCTATCCTGGTGGGCAGATCCTTTCATTGTGATTTGTAATCCACTTTTTATGGATGAGGTGAGTGAGCAAATTCAGCCACCTATGGATTACTCAACAATTACAGACCATGATAACCAGGTTTCCAAGCATGGCCTGTAATGTCTCATTGGCTTTCTTACAGACTCGTACCACCATTTCAAAAACTCAGAACTACATTTCTGTCCCTTTACTTTCTGTCTCTGCTATCCTACTTCCCCAGTATCCTCAGTCCCTAAGACTATGCATTTGTGTATGCGTGTTCACACGTGCCTGTTAGGAATTTTTTAAGCTCAGCAGTCCAGCCCCACCTCCCTCTGAAGCATGGTCCCCCAAACCTCTCTCAAAGATATCTGCAGCCCTTGGCTCAGCAAGTTCCATTTCCTTGATATAAACCCTCCGTACCGTGTTTCCCCGAAAATAAGACACTTCTTATATTAATTTTTACACCCAAAGATGCACTAGGTCTTATTTTCAGGGGATGTCTTATTTTTCCACTGAGGCCGCCCAAAACTGGAAGTCCGAGGCCTTATTATCGGGGAGGTCTTATTTTGGGGGGATGCCTTATATTTCAGTGAGAGGCAAAACTGTA
>JANHFO010006771.1:78454-94064 GCA_032468095.1 Pareas carinatus | reverse complement strand
TTCAATTAAAATAATTAAATAAAGGTTGAATAATTTAAAATGAATTACAAGTAAAACCCAGATTAAAACCCAATTAAGAACCGTTTAAAACCCATTCCAAGGGGACACATGGGAAATCAAGATAGCCCGGTCTGGATAAAAAGATAAGTCTTGAGAGCACGCCGAAAAACCCGGAGATCAGAGATGGCATGTATCTCCGGGGGGAGTTCGTTCCACAAGGTCGGTGCTGCCATGAATATATTTGGGAGATTCTAGATTGGGGAAAGTTGATACAGGATATGTTTTTTTTCCTAAGGCTGGGAATTTATCTGTCTTGCTTATATAGTAAGTATTATGTGACATGATGGCAACACGAACCAACCAACCCAGCAGCCAAATCAAGAAACTCTATATCTAAATACTATAATTATATAGTTGTCTTTTTTGCTGATAAGAAATGGATGGCTATGCTCCTTGAATGATGCAAATATGATAAGAAAAGATTTCAGGTAGTGCAGCACAAGGGAACATATTTTGATCCATACTGTCCTCTGGTGGTTATCTGTTAATGAATGTGCCATGTGAATAGATGTTTTAGATTTTATAACAGAAGCTCAGTTGGCATTGCACCCTTAAGCTGCTGCTGTGCTCATGTCAGTTTTGTTGCAAACCAGTTTAAGAAATGCTTTTTGGATAGACACTTTGGCAACAGTCTGCAAGGTACTTAGATCATACTGCAAACTATCAGCCTCTCCTACTGGACAATTAATCTCTGCTATGCATATTGCACATATATGCTTTCTCACACATGCAAACACATACATGCAAATACGCATACCTGTCTATGCAGGTACAACAACATTTTTAAAGTAAACATTCTTTTCTTGCCTCTGTTGGTCTATGTCTTCCATAACTATCTTTAAGAGAAGGCATTGTGGTTATAATATGTGCTTAACACTTAAAATATTATAGGTCTGAAACCCAGCAGATGTTTTAAGTTACAATTTTTCTTTCTAGGAGTTGACTGCTTCTCTAGTGTATGGTGTGTGTGTGTTTAATAAATCCATGGGTACACAGCTTCATCATTTATTCAGTCACTGATAAAATGGTGTCCAACTAGAATTTTTTGTGTTGGAAATTATACTTCAAACAATTAGAGATCTCTGACTCCTGGAAATTATCAACATTAGCATCAAAGAAATCAGGTCTAAGAACTCCAGTTTGAACCTTGACATCTTCATCTGAACACTTGAGATCTGTATCTTTACAAGATTATGTGACAAGAAACATTCTCTGATTGTCTACTAACAACCATAAGCCTCTCACAGTTCTGCAACTATCACTATACGGCCACCACCTGATTTTTACGGTTCCTACTTTATATACCCAGTTCTTTATGAAAACTAAAAACAGTCCTGATTTAATTAAAGTCCATCAGAATAATAACTAAAATTGGACTTTCTCCTTCCAATAAGAAAGCCTACAAAATGGACTTTAAACATGAAAATAAAGCTTGACAGATACCAATTTCCTCCTTCCAATACCATATTTATAACTCCACTGGAGCTGGCATTGAGGTTTGATTGATAATAATGATTTGATTTTTATTGCAGTATCCATCTCTTTAACAGTGAAAAGGTAAGCATGCTATCTACATTACCAACTTGTCAAGAGCATCTGCAAGAGAGAAGAATCAAAAAAGTTAAGATGACAGTTGTAAATAAACAATTAAGTGATGTACACCAGAGACAAATTCCTTGTGTGTCCAGGCACACTTGGCCAATAAATTCTGATTCTAAAGCCATCCCTTTTATATGTCATGTACATTTCTCCCTAGAGATGCTTCAGTACTAGCCTTTTCAATCCTGAAGGAAAGCCTCTTCAGAGGTTTAGCTTCTCTTAAGATTTAAGCTCCTTGGACCAGAAGCCATAAACAAGACCTGAGAGGCTTTCTACATCAGCAAAGAGCATGGCAGAAAATCTGTCCTCTCTTTTTACATTTTTAATTCTCATTCCAATCTCAGAGGAGAGGTTTAAAATATTGTATAGCTTTGAGGGTGCTTCACAAAGATTTCATCAGATCTAGAAGTCACCCTGAAGTCATCTTGTTTTTCATTATTCTGAAAACAAATGGCATCCATCACTAGAGGGCTTTTATTTCCCTTTCAATGTTTAAACTTCTTGAGTGAATACGTCATGCAGGTTTAACAGCTCTACCTATTAAAATCTTCATGATTTGTGGTTTAATGTCTCAGACAATAATTCTGCTTGGATTACGAAGAATGACTTGTCTTTGGGGAATTGCGAACAAAAATATAGCACTATTTTATCTTTATTTATAGATATTGAGATTTCAATTATACTGACATCCATCAAATCACATGCTGGTGAGCAGCTCATACTATTTACAAATCTGGATTTTTAATGCCATGAGTCAGAGAAATAAAATTGTCTCACTGCTGCCATCCCCCAAATAAACTGAGAATAATTTATCTCATATAGGAAGCTGCTATGGGTAACTTTGTTAACTCGACTGAGTGATTTAGTAACCTTAACTGAGCCCTCTAGAGGCAGAAATGTTTTTCCAGAGAGGATTGATTTTTGTTCATAGACATACTCCTATGAATCAGAGCAATGGCTCCCCAACCTTTTGGGCACTAGGGACTGATTCTGTGGAGAAAGGTTTTTCCATGGACTGAAGGGGGTGTGGATTTGTGTGCTGCCTACCTCCCTTGAATGGAGCTTGGCTTGTTTGTGTGGACTGGTTGCTGGCATGCTATGGACTGGTGCCAAACCATGGACCGGGGGTTGAAGACCCATGAATTAGAGGATACTTGCTCTAGTTTGCAAGATACTTGCTCTAATTGGCAGAAGATATATTTGGATCTACTGAAAGTTCAGTAGATGTGTGGAGACTAGAGAGGGTGAAAGAAAGGAAGGATCTGCCTCTGCTGCTTGCCCTATTGCCAGTATTGTCCACCCACCATTTTTTGAGTGCAGGAACATATTGTATCATTTCCTACCCTCTCCCAGTCCATTTTAAATGCACCCCCAGCTGTCCCCTTCAAGGTAGACTAGACTAGGTAACCAACATCATGTAGATCAATATTACTTTATTGTAAAGCTTTACTGTAGCAACAAGTCTGAATGTGCTTCTCCCACTTCCTACCTTTATCTTCATGAGAGCTAGGGAGGACCTGCCTGAGATGTAGGTGCATACTATATTCTTGGTCTCTTACCTCTTTTATCTGACTGTTGCCTTGGGTAGCAGCTCTTTCTCCTCTGCCATCTAGATCACCCATGTTTTGAAGATCTGTTTCATATTCGCTGGTTTTGGTCCTATGACATCTTAATTCTTCTGAGTGCATGATCTGCAATATTTCCTTCTAAACTAGTATCATTTCTGATCCAACTGATGAGAGTGCTCCACATAATTCCTTCCTCATCACTGCCTTGTGGAATTATTTTCATCCTAGAATACCAAAGTTCTATGTTCTCCTTGGTCAGCAACTATTGTTTCTTATTGTGTGGTTGATTCAAATACCAAGTCAATTAACTCCTTGTTCTTGTGGCTCCTCCATTCCCCAACAGAAGCCCATCGCTCCATTCCGTCTTTAGAACATGCAACAGACATCCTTTCAGTTTCTGTCTACACAGCAAGAAGCATGCTCCCTTGCTTTCTCACCCATTTTCCTCACTGCTACAAAGATTTCCTTTCCTTGTTTTCCCCTAAATCTTTAAGACTAATGAGAACAATCCCTAAAAGAAAAAGATGGGCACTGAAAGATATCCCTGGACAGGAGCCAGTCTGAGAGACCAGTCTTCCCTGCATGGATGAGAAGGGAAAGAATCGGGAGAAGAGTCAGTCACAGTCTGTGATAGTCATTGTCCAGAGTGAGCACCAACCCAGCTCTGTTGCCACATCACTGCAACTCCTACTGGACTCTTTGAAGTTGTCTTCAGGAATAGCTAAGGGCAACATGGGAGAGAAGCTACTTAGGCTACCCCTGGACTTGCCTGCGGTTGCAAAAGAAAAAGGAAAGAAAAGAAAGATCTAAATTAACTAGAGAATAGCATGAGCCTAAAATTCAAAGGGTTAATTAAGTCAATTAAAGTTTACAATATATTTGCAAATTCTTAAGTGTCCCAAAATTCACTTGCAAATAAGATGGTGAGAAGCCACTGAAAAAGCAGAATTGGAGATGTGGAAGTGAGAATATGCTCTTAAATGGAATAAGGCATATAAATCTGATTTTTTAAAATTGAAAATAGAATTCTATTAAGTTACATTTGGGGCTTTCAGGTTTAATGAGAAAAAAAACAAGGAAAATTATTTAAATCCCGTCATTGGAAATATGAAGGTCAGTTTGAGGAAGAGGCATATATTTGTTATCCTGAAATTCATATCTACAGTATCTATTCTCTCTGTCTCTCCCCCTCCCTCCATAGTATCTCAGTGTGACCACTGATTGATTAATTCGATCTGAATTACATTCTCAAAGGATTGCCTTTTTCTCATCAATTGTTTAACTACAGAGAGAAGAGATATTTGTTCACAGTTTGGTATGTATGAGAAATCATGACTCCCCTAGCAATTATTTAAACCCAAGGAGCCTGATATTTGGGCTGATATCAGTCCAATGCCAAAAAATATAATGTTGTAGAAATCTTCCCTAAACTGAGGCTTATCAGATATGTTGAACTTCTATTAATTCAATTCTGTTGAATTATTCAATTGTACAAATCTTATGAGTTGAACATTCTGGACATTATATGTCTACTATACAGTATTTGGAGGACACCAGGTTGAAGATGTTTCTACGGAAATCAACTTAATACCAGTCATGGAGATCCTATTCATCACTGATACATACTGAATCAGTTACAGAACTTGTATAAACAAAACCTTTAAAAATACTCGGAATAGTTGGACCAATAACTAATTGGACAGTTTATTCCAGGTGCACAGCATGCCTTACAATAGCATGATAACTGAAGGCAACAGAAGTCCAGGTAAAAAATGAGAGTGGGAGGTGAGGTATGATGTTGGATTAAAATGGGCACTAGCTTAGGGTCATGCAGTGAACTGGCATGAGTTAGGATCCGCTGAAAAAAATATTCTAGAAGTTCCACATGAGCATTGGTCTTTCAAACAAGACAAATTAAGTCAAATAGAAGAAAACACACATTAGTCTTTATTATTATTATTATTAAAGTATCAAAACATAAACTTAATAAAAAAACAACCCATCTTTATTGTATTATTAAATGTTCAAATAAAAATAGATACATACATTCATGCACATTTCCCATTCAAATATCTTCTAACCACCCTGAAGTCCAGTATCTGGTCTTGTAGGGCTTTGCAGATGCTTTAGATAATAAGGGAAAATTCCACCATGATCACATCTACAATCATTACAAACAGGCGAAGTTACATCCGGTGGATTTTCTCTGACACAGAGTACAGAGTACTCTGTCAGAGTACAATCCTGTCCAATAGAATAGGATTAGAGAATATTTTACACCCAGTCTTTCCGTCCATTATTCTCTCAAGCAATGAAATAATAATAATTGTACCATCTTGAGGCATGTGCTCTCTCCAACTCAAATGAACTAACGTGCAGAAGTAGCCACAGATAAAAAAGAAATATCTTTGACAAAGGTAGCAGCGCCTTAGTAAACATTTGGCATGCTAGTTAACAACATTTGTGTAACTTGAAGCAGCAGCAGCAGCAGCATGACGCCTGCGTCATTTTAAATAGAATATCAAACACGCATAGAAAAATATTTAAGGGAGAAGTCTTAATTCTCTCATAAAATGGTCTATATAACATCATACATAAAACAGCACGAGAAATTATTTTTTCTTTATTGTTTTTTGGATGGCTTTTCAAAACAAGTTGAAATATATGGACAGTGGATTTGTAAATGCCTTTGGGAGTGTTATATTGTGCTAGTATTGAAGGTAACTTTTATTATCTGAGAGGAGACTTGAAAACTCAGGGAGTCTTTGTAAAAGTAGAAACTACCTACTCCATACATCTATGAGATTCTAGATCATTAATTAAACAAAATAAAAGCAAATCCTGAGATATTCTTCTAAAGTAGAAGAAATATAATTATGAAAACTGAAATAGATAGGATGACCACAAGATTCACCAAAGGAAATATATATGCATATATATAAAAACCTCTGCCCAAATAGACTAGAAAGGAGCTTACGAGATTGGCTGACAAATATGCAAATTTACATGCAGACGTACACATATGGAAACCATTCCTAGCATGTAAGTAATAATATAGTGCATCTCACTGGAATGGAGAGGATTTGAAGTAATTCCTTCATGTAGTAGTTCGGTCTGCTGCTTGAAGATTAATTGGGCATGGATGACCCCCAGATCTCTTTCCTCTTTTTTGTTTGCTTTTTTGGTGACTCTCTCTGCTCTGTCTGTTTCTCAACTTTCAAGTGGAAGGACAACTTTCACTAAAGCAAGAAACATGTTACCCTAATGGTGGATATTTTTCTGTGCTGTTTGAAGTATAGGCTATATATTTCCTTCCACTTTTCATTTTTGGATCCAGTTCACAGCATTTACCTTGAGTGAATGCTTTCAGAGACAACAACAATTACAGAAGGTATATGCTGTATAATCATATATAACTACATAGTTGCATAGAATTATTGTTAAATAAACCCAATTTATTTAACTGCTAGAGGCTAGCAGTTATATAATACCCCTTCATATAAAGTATAGTCAATGAATTGATATACAAAGGCCACTGGGATGTATTATCAAACATGGTGGTAAAAAACTTTCAGAACAATCAATACATTTTGAATGATGGAAGAAAAAATATTTCTCTAAAGAGACATAATTTGGCCCATTTCCTTGTATTTTGCTTACATGAAATATATATGTATTTGGAACACAGCAATGTAATGAACATAACAATATGGCCAGATCATTGAAAGCATATTAAATATGTCTGTTGCAGAATATAAAAATTGGGGTGAGATAGAGAAGTAAGATTGTCAGGACTGAGAATCTACATTTTGATGCTGCTGTTTGAGGATTATACAAGTATATGAATTTTAACAGAAGTAATTCTTGGACAAAGTATTCTTTTTGTAAGCCATTTAGTATGCTGCTTCAGTTCTGTCATTAAAGAAAAATAGATCTCAAAGACTAAAACATGCAAATATTATATAATTTTCTTTTTTTTTAAAGTATATGCTTTTAAAAATAAAGTTTTTTTCCTGAGCATAAATTGCAGAATTAAGAACTTGAACTCTCCAATTTAAATTCTGAGCATAACATATTTCAGAAAACATTTGAACTTTTGTTTCATTTTTGCAATTTTGTTTTTGTATTATTTTGAATTTGTAAAGAAGAATTGAAAAGAAACCCTTTAATTTTCCAGAATTTGAGATCTAAAATGATATCTCCTGCACATTCAACAGAGCACAGATTTCCCAGTTCTATTTTTTAATTATAAATATGAATGGTTAAAATCTGAGACATAATATTCTTGATCCATTTAGGAATATGAGGCAACTGGGAACTGAAGCCGGCTTTTGAACAAGGCATGTGATATCTGGAACTAATCCTGCCTTCCCATCTCTTTGGCATAATAATGATTGGCACTGTTGAAGTTAGTCATATGTGTAGACAATTGAATAATTAAACATGGGGTTTTACCCCACTCAGAACTACAATCAGAAGGATCAACTATGAAGAAATTTACTGAGAATAAGTGGGGAATCATAGTATCTGTTTCCTATGTAAGAGGTCCCGGATTTAACCTTCTGCATCTCAGTTTAACCAGGAGTGTGACGGAGCAAAGGTGGGAATATTTTCCTCCCTAGTCCTTTGCTGTTATAACTCATCAGGTCAGAGTCTCTCAGATCAAAATTGCAGCTACATCTAACACAGCTTTATCATGTTCACCACATTTCGCTCTAAGCCAATCATTCCTCCAGCTGAAAAGTAAGAATAAAAAAATCAGAGTGTCTCCCAGGGATAGCAGAATTTTAGAAATTATATGGTGGTCAACCAAAAAAGTATACTGTTTAACATTTTAAACAACTTCCATGATAACTAAAACTGATTGCCGCCACCACCATCTTTTATAAAGATGTGACACCAGCAAATTGCAGTCATTTTCCTCTACATGACAATCAGAAAGAAGCCAAGCAGAATGAGAGCAAGGAATCCTGCATATACTCATTTGATTAAGCCCATATGTGTGCAAGAAAACAATCATATGCAAAGCTTGAAAATATCTATATATATTTTAACTTTATGATTTCTAGAACTCCTCCCTCCTTGAAATTAACCATGGCACAAACAGGCCCCACAACATCTTTTCCCTGCTGCGTCCCCACTGCACAGCCTTCATTTCACCCCGCTTATGAGAGCGCCCAGCTGAATCAGTGCCTTTTACTGTATCAGTGTTAAAGAGGTGCTCCCCCCCAAACTCGGTTTGACGCTGTTAAAGGAAAATTTCAAGGTATGCAAAAAATGTTAAGCACTGACACCCATTACTGTGGAGGAAAGTAGGCGAATGCAGTTCCTTGGGGAGAGCAAATTTCAACTAGTATCATTAGATCAGATTTAATCTAAAATTGAACATTGTCAGTTAAACAGATTATGTTTTTGGCTCTTTGAAATTTACTGTTGATCTACTACTATATTCGTGTCAGGACCACCAAAGTGGTCTAAGAATGGGTGGATTGCATTTCAGTTGAGCAGGGATAAAAGGATTCTTATCTTTAGATCTAGTTTTCAATTCACAGATATTTTACCAAACATATTTCTTTCACATTAAAGAAGCAGACAGAGTTCACATTAATCCTTTAGAACTGAAGTTAGGCACATGTTATAGTAAGTCTCTGGTTCACTCTCTCATTCCATATAGATAAAGCTGTGCAGGCTGAGGGGTACAGTAGTCAGAGAAGATTCAGGCATCCAATAGGAATAGCAGAGCTATTAAAAAATTAAGCTAACCCTTAGATTGCAAAATGAGATGGAACTATCTGTAAAGTAGGCTAATCTACAGAGAAGATTTAGCTGTCTGTATCTCTTTGTTGCTGTCTGATAATCATTCACATTAGATCTGGCAACCCCTAATCTAAGAAGTACAGTTAATGATTAGCTGATTAGCGATCATTCAAACTGAAAAACTGACTTTGTGACTGGTCCTCAAATGTACAGTGGTTGCAGTGACCCGCAGTCACATGATCACAAAAGCTTTATAGCCAGCTTCCAACAGGTCAAGTCAATGGACAAGCCAGCAGTAAGTCGTAAATTGCAGTCATGTGATGTCTTGCTTAATGACTGCATCTCAATTGCAGTCGTTAAGTCAGGACTACCAATAAAATGAATGCATTGCAATCTATGATTTCCTATGATTTCACAAGCCTAGAGAATCTTTCCTAAAGAGGCACCTTCCAGATGTGTTGAGGCAATTTCCATAAAGTCTAGGGTGCATTGTCTCTTGATCATGCTGGCTGGGAATTCTGTGAATTTAGCTATTATATATATAGAAGAATAACCTGCAGAACAAAGAGTACTTTAAGACGTTTAATCTAAAAGTTAACATTGCCAGTTAAACAGACTGTTTAAAATTTATTTTTGATTATATGGAAGGCCAATGCTAGTTTTAAAGTAAGCTCCCATAATTCTAAGAAGATCCAGATTTTATTGTCCATATATCAGCCCAAGGTGAACTGAGATTCAGCAGCTGGCTTAAATACAACTAGTAAGCCTCCAGTACTAGCCTGTACTACTTTATAGAACGATGAAAGAAGCATCTCCTGGGCTTGCTTTGAAGTTCTTAAGAAGCAGTCAAGGTTCCTGGGCTACTTCTTCACTAGCTTTCAAAGGGATACTATCAATAAAATATCCCTTTAAAGTGGCATTCCCCGGACATACTTCTAAAAGCAAAAGAGCCGTGTTACATCATCTCATTGGCTTTAACTATTTTCTCTCACAGGTTCATTAGATGAAAGAAGTCTCTGTGCATGTACAAAAGCTTCTTTCCGGTGCTGTCAAGAGCTGCCTTGAAGTCTCTTCTGACTCATGGACCTGTCAGGCAAGGATTCAAGGCAACCCCAAACCCAGGATCACCAAGAATTGTGTCACCTTGCCTCATGAAAAGAATAGCATTGCTTTTGGGATGCGAAGCATTCTATCAAAGCAAATCCAAACCACAGATCCCACCTTTACTGTACTTTTTCATCTCTATTCCTAGCAGAGCCATAATCTTCGGTGATGAACAATTTTTCACCTAATCAATGTCTACGTATAAATTAATATTTGTAAATTGCCAGCAATTACACTCTCTGAAAAAGATTGTGCTAAGGAAACATTTGTAAGATGAAGATCAAGGACAAGATGAATCACAAGTCAGGAAGACAAACAATTTTACATCTCTAGTGATTTATACCATGGTTGTATAACATTCTTTTGAATACTGCCTGTGACTCATTAATTGAGTTTTGAAAGGGACATTCCCCCTTCTTAAAGTAAGCCAAGAGCGGTAATGCTCCAACTTGATATATTGAGTCTTAATTCAGTGAGCAATTCTGCAAAACACTGAAGGTTGACACATTGTCCCACAATCACCTCTAACTTGAGTCATCAAAAACCCACAGAACGGCTTTTATGAAAACATTTTTTAACAAAGTGCAGTGCCCAAGTTAAATGTTGCATTAGTTGTAGAAACATAGCAATTCCCATTACATTGCAATGCCTTTTGGAATTGAAAACAGTGTTCTGTTCAATTGCTAATCTCTTTTGTTTGAAAGTATAAAACAAAACAAACAAAACACAGTCCATCTACTTTCCCTATCTAGTGAGGGGAATCCTTTCAGCTTGACAGTTCATCAGATGTGCATCATAGAGAACTCTTCTGTCCTACCAGAAACATTGCAAGTGCATGACAGCAGGAGTTTAACAAGTCTAGAGCCATATTGCTTCTAGGATAGCTAGTGTGGCAGCTGGTTAGACCTGGAGCAAAGGCTGTGGCTCTCCCATCCAACTGAGTCTTTGTTACGGAAAGCTGAAGCTAAGCTACCATAGTCCTTTCTTCTTACCAAAGTCATGTCAGATCCATCTTCTCTTGACTAAACGAAGGCCACAAATGCTGAAATTTCATCTCCGTGGCTTCTGACTTGGAACGACAAGTTGTTGGGGTTTTTTTAATGGTAAGAAGCATGGCTAAAGAACATTGAGCCTTCCTCATTATTGTTTAGCCTTGCAAGGTTCCCTCTTTGATTTGCTGAATGAAAAGATTCCTTTCATCCTCTGGGGTCCTACCATTCTGAGCCCGGACAATACAGGTGGGTCTATGAAGGTTGAGCATGTAGATCAAGTGCTGCTTCTCATTTTTCAACTCTTCAATCTGAGCTTTCAGTTCTGCATTGATTGTTTCCAGTTTTTCTGATTCCTGGTAACAAAAGAAATGTATAAACACAGAGTTGGAAGTTTTACAAATACAAGTGAAAAAGAAAAAAAAATTAAGTAGCTTAGGGTTCATTCACATGACCATATGTGAATTTGCTGTACACTATTTTAATTTGCTGTACACCGCCCTGAGTCCGTGAGGAGAAGGGCGGTATAAAAATCTAATAAAATAAAATAAAATAAATAAATAAATGGACTGAAAATATGCTATGGAAAGCGATTTTCTGTCAAGTATTATATAGATAATTATGACGGTTTCTTCTTTGTATAACTTTGCCTTTGTATATCAGCTTCAGTCTTTGCAGAATTCTGCAGCTAAAATTATTCGCCTCCCCCATGTTCAGATCATCCCACACATTTTCCATGTACCTTAAATGCCTTCTCATTCCTTTCCATATCCCTTTTACAAGCTATTATCTTCATATCTTCTTACCATTTCCCACAACATATAGTTTTACCCTTCCAATTTTAAATTTCCCTCAAAAACCTTCTGTTTCTCAAAGTTGCAGCTCCAACTCAACCAAACAAATTCCTGTCTTGTGTCACGATGCAGAACATTGAATAATAGGATTGGAAGGGACTTTGGGGTTCTTCTAATCCAGCCCCCTGGTGATTTATAGTTCAGTCATCGTATCTCAACCCATAGGGTAGTTGAGCTTGGAAAACAACTAAAGGAGGCAATCTAAAGGAGAAGCAAGATATACATTTAATGAATAATTATCTATTATTATGGCTTGCTTCCTTTATTTTCTGCAATCTGGTGCCCCCTGTTCATATTCAAGATAACTGGGGAGTATAGAAGATGCAGTCCAACCTGACAAGAGAAAGGGAGGGATGGAGGGAGGAAAGAAGGAAGTCTGCCTCCAATTTTAAAGATTAGTTATTTGGGAGGAAAAAAAGGTAGTCTTCATTTTAGATAATCTCAGTATTTAAAGCATGAGATCTTAGAGGTGGGGGCTTGCCTTTGGGGAGTTTTTTTCCCTGTAAAACTTTCTGCTACTATATTTAACTGTAAGTACAGTGAGTGTTTGCTTTATCATTTTGAATATATTTCAAAAATTATTTAAATTTTAAGGGAAAAGATTTCTCGTTATCATTTGGGTTAGATTAATTAATCAAGCACTTCTAAAGCTTAAGTCTAAGATTTTACATTTTCTTTCCAGATTGATGAGCCAAAATAATTTCACCTTTAACAAATTAACCAATGTTATAATTAATCAGCAATTCACAGTGAAAATCTCCGTAGACATTTTATCCATGAAAAATGTTAAAGACCTTTTCACCTTACACAGATTTGCTTATATTTCGCAGATTATTAATTGGAAGGTATCAGTTAACTTACTTTCTGCAGGCATTCAGTTTTTTCCTTCTTTTTGTTTCGACATTTTGCTGCTGCAATCTTATTTCTTTCTCTTCGACGTTTTTTTCGATCATCTTCTTCGGGCGCATACTAATAAAATTCAAAGAGATTAGGGTGGTTGGTTGGCTATCAGTCAAAAAGGGGGATGGGTGCAGGAGAGAAACTCTTTATGTTTTCTATAGATGTTATAATGGCAATAAGACTGATTTGTTCCCTGCCAACCAAATGACTAACTGGTTAGTTTGACCTTTTAACCTTGCATGAAACAGGGTTGCCTGGCATGTTTAGGAGATCACTGGAACATAGAAAGTTGATGTACAGTAAGTCAGAAAACCTCTGATATGTAAACACAACCTTGAAGTTCCCTACACTTTCCAAATAATGTCAAATGTGTTTGAATTTATCTGATCTACTAAATAGGGTAGGTGCATTCTGAATTTTTTTCTCTAAGCAAAGGGAAATTCTTTTCTAAGTCCTAATAAGGTTCATCTTCAGAAATCATTCTCTGCCAGAGCACAACCTTACAACCTGGAATACTAAAAATGATACCTCTGACCATGATGGAATGTCTTTTCTTATCATAGAGAAAAAAAGTTTTCCTTCTCCTATTGCCTTCCTTTACAATTGGCATTATGGAGAAAGAACCTAGGAAGTCAAGTATTATCAATCTGCCACTGAAATTCATGTGGAGATATTTCTCATTGTCTTTTTTTTAAAGTGCCATAGAAGAATTTCTATGTGCAAAATGTATGAATTATATTGCAATATAGTCCTTTCTGAAATGCACAAGACCCAATAAAGTATGAAGTGTATTATACTGCATAAATATAAAACCTGTAACAGTTACAGAAGTCAGTTACATTGCTTGATGACTTCCAGATGCAGAGCATATTTTCAACATTGCTTTTCTTTCATTAAGACATTTCCATTCAAGAACATGAAGATCAATAACGGCAAATGCCAAAGGGACTAATCAATTTGTCACAACAGGTGGCAGCACCTACCCAAATTTGTCTGATCTTGAAAACTAAGCAGGCATATGTATCCAGGATGGTGGCCAGTGTCAAAATTCATTATGAGACAAACTTTCCACCTTATGTTCTAGTATATGGCTTCACTACTTTATCATTTTGATGGCATCATGGCTAGATAGGATATCTACATAAGCAGGGTTGAATATCATTACCTACTGTGTGGGAAACCATCAGGGAATCCCAAGTTCAATGTCTGTCTGTCTGTCTTTCTGTCTATCTAATTATATCTGTCTGTCTTCTAGAAGAAGGCAGTGGCACACTACTTTCATCTAATCAGGTGGAGTCAATTTTGATTCAAGAGAAAACCATTGTCGCTAATATCTTTATAATAATAAACATTCTGATTTACTAATAAAGATGATAATGGATGAATGGCTGAAAGAGTGATAGTACTAGCAGAGATGGCTAAATTAACTGTTCTAATCAAAGAAAAGAATGGATCCAACTTTGTTTCGACTTAGAAACTGCTTCTGAATTTTGTGCTTGAGATTGGAAAAAATGAAACCTTGATTTTGGGTTTTGCTGATTAGATATGTTTGTTGTCATAGAAATGACTAGCACATATTAAATATGTAAAAGTAAAAAGTTGAGGCTGTACTATTTTAGTCCACTACCCTAAAAAGAGTCAGGAGTCAATGCCTTTTTTTCTTTTGTTCCCTTTATTCTATACCTTTTTCCACTTTTCCCTTCCTCATTTTCCAACTGTTTTCATTTTCATCTGTATTTTATACTTTGATAAGTTTAATTACTATGAAATGATAATGATGGTGATAACAATAATGCAGAGGGAAAACATTCTCTTTTTTAGAAAGCATAATAGAAACTTGTGGTTGAACATAGCTTCAAAATAAAAATAAAGTACCTGTCTTTTTAAAAGAGATGTTTCACCACATCTATCAGAAACCATGACTGTATCCAAGGTGGAGGGCATCCTTTGAGACAGGCACTTATTCTGGATGGCAAATTTTAATTCTTCTTTCACCAATGGGGTCAGATTCGTGAAATCTTCAAAGTCCAGAGATACTGGGGGAGACAAGCATGGAATAATTGCAGAAGCACTGACTTCGGAAGCAGACACCTGGCCCAGGTGTTGGAGCATCATTTTGCTGCATGAAAACAAGAGAGAGAGAAGAATGAACTTTTCTAAAGTTTAATGAAGCAAAAAAAAGTATTGGCTCTAGCAGAGTTAATTTGGTTAATACAGACTTCAGAAAATCAATCACTGAATAATGAGATTCTAGCTCATAACTGGATATTGATAGAATGATTAAATGTTCACATGCAGAACAGCATTTATTTATTGTATTTATATAGCTACCCAGCTCAGTCTTGTGACTCTGAGCAGCTTACAATGCAAAATATAAAAACAAAAAGCTAGTAAAACCATATTACAGTAAAGCTGAGACTCTTAAAATCTACAATACAGTCAACCATTCATGTTGGGCTCAACTAAGAGCCTAGCCCAGCGCTGAGTGAAAAACCAGCTCTTCAAAACCAACAAGCTCTTCAAGGCTTTTCAGAAAGCTAACAGAGTTGGGGTTGCCTAGATCTCAGAGGGATATTATACCATAAGGCAGCCGTCACCACTATCATCATCACTACCATATAGGTAGTCTTTGACTTACAACACCGACCAGTCCGCTCCCACAGGAAGGGCCTTATCAGGGTGCCGTCAGCCAGACAATGTCAGCTGGCGACCCCGAGGGTCAGAGCCTTCTCTGTGGCAGCTCCGACCTTGTGGAACGAACTCCCCCTGGAGATACGTA
>JANHFO010006771.1:54091-74716 GCA_032468095.1 Pareas carinatus | reverse complement strand
TAAATTGTTCAAGGGGGCTAATTACATTATTTCTTTTTTACATTCTGTATGTTTGTTAAAATCTCTTCAATTAAAAAAAAAGATAATATTAAGCTAGAACAAGCCAATCAAGATTTAGAAAGTGCAGTAGCAGCATTAGAGATGGAGAAAGCAATATATTATTTATGTTTCCAAAATATAGAAGAACAAAGAGAGGAGAACATTATAGAAATAATTTCAAATCTGCTGCCAGAAACATTGAAGGATGAAAAAGTAGAAATACGAGATGAAATTGATAAAGTATTTAGAATGAATATGAATTATGCAAGCAGAAACAAACTTCTAAGAGAGGTTCATGTGAGATTTTTGGCGGAAATGACGAAAGAGGAGATATTATTCTTAATATCTTCTGAGTGAGAGATCAACCATTAATGTACAACAATAAGAAAATTGAAGTGCTGAAACAGATTCCTAAATAAATAAGAGAAAGCAGGAGAAATTACCATCATTGACAAATAACCAATAAAGGAATAAATTTTAAATGGTTAATGCCAGAAGAAATATTGATCAATTGGAATAATACCAGATACTATTTGAATTCAACATTCAAAGCAGCTGACTTTGAAGAACATCATAGAGCTTTTTTGGATGAAGGATTACAAACTCAACAAACAGAGAAGCAAATACAGTGCTTCAACATCAGGTGTGTGTCTGTTCCATCAACTTAAAACCAGGAACCCAGAGGCAATTCCCCACATCTACTCACTAGCTGTCTTCACTGAATGACTTCCTGAACATTATTCAAATACTTTCTTAAATTTTCTTAACTCTAACCCTTCTAAGTCTGCAGTATCTGTGCAAACGTTTAAGTTCTTAGGAGATATAATTCTTTTAGGACTGGATATGGTTCGTGAACAAGAAAGATCAATACCTAGTGCTTATTTCAGTCTTACTGGGCTGCCTTTAGATTGCCCTAATTGTCAGAAAATTGGAGTTGAGAATCACATACAATTTTATCATGAATATTTTACTGCTTTTGTTATTTGTGAATGTGAATATTACCTACTTTAGGTTAGTTAATTGTTTTTTATTTCAATCTTTTTATTGATTTTCACAAAGTAAGAGTTAATACTTATACCAATAGCATAATAAAAAGGAAAAAAGTCATATAAACATATATATTACATGTATTACATTCAAGACTATAATTTGTCTATGTGTGTATATTCCTTTAAAGTACATAAATGTAAAAGCAGCACACCTATTATATTTATACTATATTGAATATATCATTTATCTACTACCCTTATCATTTCTTATTGTTTCCTTCTTATCATTATTTTATACATACATATATATATATATATATACATATCCACATACATATACATATATATATATATATACACACACACACACACACACATATATGTACATACACACATATGTATGCATACAGATACACACATATATATATACACCTACATGTCCAGAAAACACACCACAGTTGCATCTCTGGCAGTCACACACACTGACCCTGAAATGAAACAAATTGACACACACCAAAAACACAAACACAGACCCAGACCCCAAACTCGAAGCCAAACTAAAACCTGGAATGCCACACCACAGTAACACACCCAAAACATCACATCACAAAATGTAAAAAAACCACACTACCAAAACTCAAAAAACTGCAGCACTGCAAACAACCCAGGAGACCACAGCACAACACTCAAAAATCCTCAGGAGAATAACTCACAAGGTCACCAGACAACCCATCACTCAAGCTATCAAAAGACAGAAAATTAAACGAAATCAAACCACTTCACACCTAACGACCCAAGTGATTACAGCAAAAGACCTAGGACTCCATAACAAAAGAACCTTCAAAGTCATCAAGCAAACCATCACTCAAGCTGTCAAAACACAGGAGATTGAAGGACCGCACCTAACGACCTAAGAGACTACAGCATCACAACCCATTATGCTAGCATCAAACCCACTCACCAATCAGGAGGCAATGACTCAGCAAACCAACCCAGCAGCTCACACCCTCCCAACAGTATATATAGAGAAGAAACACCCCAGATCACTCTTTGCTCAAATTGGAACAGGCCAGGAGCACCAGCCTGAAGATGGTGAGTGAGACCTCACCGAAATGTCACCAAGAAACTCGCAATCTTACACGGGAAAAAACCCGAACATGCTTAAACCTATATATATATATGTGCCAGCACAAAAATATATCTCTCTCTCTCTCTCTCTATCTCTCTCTCACACACACACACACACACACACACTGAAAAGACAGAAAATAAACCAAGATATTGCCAGCTCATTAACAAAAAACACATTGTTTCTTACTTCTGAGCAAATAATACAGGTTTTTCTGAAAGGTTATACTTCTATAAATACTTTATGAATTCTGAAGCTTCTTATGAAGTTCATGGGGTTTGTTCCAAGAAAGCTCACTACACTGACTTTCTGGGCAGGCATGCTACAAGGACTTCACTTTAGGAGTAAATCCCATTTAATTCAGTGAGACTTATTTCCAAGCTTAGGTTGCAATAAATCCTAGATTTAGTAATGACTCATCTCCATATAAATAAAATTGATAATGTAGATATTTTCCTTCTATCCTTCTACAAGATCACTTTAGTAAAAGCAAACAATTTGCTGTTAATATTTTTCTGTTTCATCTTTTCAAACTTTGAGTCCCTTACTGATCTTGGATTTTATCATTCTTAATTTCTGGTCAATATGTCCAAGAGCAGGCCTGTCAACATAGGTGTGGAAGACACCAAAATCTAGTTCTCAAAGGTCCTGGACATCATCTCTACTTTGAAATCCTGAAATCAACCTACAGCTTGTCAGAAAGCCTGCTCTGAAGTAAATATGCTGGGCTGAATTACTTTAGAGTGTTATAATTCCAAAGTGAGCTGCTTTAATGCCTGGAATGATCAGAAGCTAGACTTGAGTGTCAGACCTCCAGAAGATGTGGAGTAAATCTATAAGGATTTCCTAGTCCCAGTTATTGAACAATAGCTCTTTTGTGAGCTTTGTGGTAAACAAAACATATTCTGAATAAATTGAACAATTAATCAATAGATAATAGGAGAAGGAAATGTCTGCCCACCCAGATCAAAACAATGAAGAAACCAAATTAATTTCTGATGTGAAAAAGCTAACTTTCTTTTTTTATCTGGCACTAGGAATATTTTATTATGGACTATGAATGTTGCATTTACCTTTGGATGGTAGGTCACAAGTTTCCAGGAAAGAAATATACAGGTAATTTCACACCCTTTGAAAGCACCTTCCCTCGCATTATAATATTGTGTACGAAAACAAAACTGACAGTTCAAACTGGAGCATCCTGCTCCGAGCAAGAGGCGGTGTTCGCCACCATCCAGCGCGCCATCTACCGATGACCGAAGGTATCGCCAGCTAACAAAGTTAAACTTTGAATTTTGCCGTCCCGCTTCCCGCAGCTTCCCGTAACTGAGTAAATGATACAGTCATCTGATTATTATTTGGTCTAAAGATTATCGAAAAACATGTTGGAAATGACAAGTTGGGGATCACCTTAAACGACTAGCCGCAATAACTTTTTCTACGCGCTGTTTTTACGCAGATGATCTCTGCCTGTCAAGCTGGACCTGTAGCTTCTGGAGTGCGCGGTAGGGGAAAAGGTGGCTTCTTTCATCCTAACACACTCCCCCCCCCCGGAAGAAACCCCCCCCCGACGATCGACAGAACTGTAAAACCAGCAGAGCCCCAGAACGAGGAAACGAAATGGGAGTTTCTCTTTCTTAGGCGTGCCTGTTAAAGGGCGCTCCAAGTTTCATTCGGATGAATGAACTTTTACTTTCAGTTGGTCTGATTTCAAAGGGAAAGAGAAATCGCTTGATTCTTGTTTTGATTTCGGTTCGTCAGTTTTGCAAAAAAGTGAAATCTCTTTAATTTCTTTGATCAGAACTTTTTCCCGTCTTCGTCCTCTCTAAAAGCACCCAAAATAACCCGCCGCATCACTAGAACGAAAGAAACGGAAGGACGTGAGTTTCTAACCACCGTTTCCCCCTTTTACAAATCCAATCACAACCGCTGGACAAAGAGCTTTCCCACCCCTGGACATCACGCCTGGACTTTAGACTTTCGCTTAGCCCGCTCTTCCCCGGTATCTCGCTCGCTCCCTACCTGCTCACTCCAGTTCTTCTTCCTTCTTCACAGCAAAGAACTACACGGAAAGTGAAACGGCAAACACAAGGGAGGGCGAACTGGCGATGTTGATGGTGGGCTTTACAAAATGTGTGCCGTCGGGACTCCAGTCAAAGCAGAATAGGTGCCGCCGCTACCCGGTTCCCCGATCCTGGCTGACAGCGATCGCCGCCGCGACTCCCTGGCTCTGAGCGCCTCCTCGAACCTCTGGCTCCCCGCGCGGTTGCATCACCCCCTTTATATAGCCAGCGGAGAGCGCTGCTATTTACCCTGGCCGCGACTCGAGGGTGATGTCATGCTAAGACTCCTCCGAGAGAGCGGGACTGAAGGGGCGGGGCCAGGGCCGCGGGGGCGGGGTCTCCGAGTGACGCAACGTCTTCCCCGCTCCCTGGGCTAGCGAGAGGAAGGCCGCCGGCGACCGCCTCGCGCCTCCCGCCAGAAGCGAGCCCCCTTCGTAGCCGAGGGGTCGCCCGTGAGGCAACGGCGCCAGGTCGCGGGCATCTCTCCGCAAAGCAGGACCGAGGAGCATTTGGGGAGGCGGGCGGCGGTGTGACCTCGGAGGGGCGGGGGTCGCGGCTAATTGTCTTCTTCAATTAGGCGGCCGAAAGGATGTCCCGGAGATGGTGTTTTGCTTTTTTTTTTTTGTGGCGCTGCTTAAAAAGGGGGCTGGAGGTGACCGTCGCTTCTTCCCTTTGGGGTCTCTGGCGCCGGGCTGGGTATTTGCGCGCGCGAGGAAGATTAAGATGAGTTTGCCGATCATCTCTCCCGCCTTATCGAATAATAAGGCATCTACCTTCTTCCAGAGAGCCGCCGGTTTTCGTATGAGGTTGTGCAATAAAATCGTACACCTGAGTCATTCAAAGCGACAGTTTTCAGGCATGACTGCCTGCTCTTCTCCATGCACCTCCTTTTAAATGTAGTGTCTCTTATCTTGATTTTATTAAGGGTGTTCGCACAAAAAACCCCTCCGGTTAAGACTGTCTTCGAGTTCTGGAAAAAGAGAGAGAAGGCTGCTGCCGGATCCTTTCTTACAATCAATATATATGTTCACAAAGTCCCACAATTGTAACGGGACTCGCATTCTCGCGTTACAGCAAAAACCTCGCACACCGTTTTTCAAAGAAAAGCCATTCTGTCGATTTGGATGACTATCCCGGTCTTAGTTCAAACCCCTCCGGGAATGCTTTGAAAACAAAATTCTCGTTGGGAGAATATTTGAGCGATCTGCTTTGAATACCACGTGGACTTGATACCCCTACACACACACACACCTTTCAAAGAAGTTTACACACGACTACTGGAGGCTGGCGGACCGACACTAGGAAGGCAATGTCGATACTTTTCCTCCCCGTTTTCTTGCACCACCACGAGGATGGGAGTTAGCTGGAAGCGATGCGCTGACGTATTTCCGTGGGGAGTGGAGGAAAGGGCGCGTGCAGGTCAGAACGCCCCTCGTGGGAACTCTTGCAAAAAAAAGGGCTAGAGAAGTTTTCGGGCTTCCTTTCTCCTCTTTCCTCGTTGCTGGGCTGCGCTCGCTTGAATGCAGTTATTTCTGGGTGACTCTGCTTCAAAAATGAGAACAGCCTTCTCCCAGGACCCCATGTTTTATTTACAAAGTGGTTACCATTAGCTAGTCTTCCACTGAAGTTAAAGGAAGGACTTGCCAAGAGGATAAACTCGGAGAGGCCTCAGCTGAAGCTCTCTGCATGAGAGCTGGCTCCAAATATTAATCCTACTTAGAGGAGACCCTTTCAAATGAAAGAACTTTAAGTTGGTTTTGACTCATTGGTTTCAACAGGAGGTTCTGTACATTGCCCCAAAAGTTTAATTCCTATGAGAACCTCTCGAGATACCAACAGAACTACGTCCCAAAGCTAATTTTTCATTGAGATCATTTTCATACTAATCAACTAATCATTTATTTATAACATTTGTAAGTATAGAAGGCATTATTAATTAATAGGAAAGGGTCCTATATCACTTTTGGCATTTTGCGCCTTTGTCACAAGAGTATAAAATCAACACTGGTTTGTTTGTACCATGTGTTTTAAAATGGCTGCCATGCTTCTTGCTCTTTGGTAACCAGAGTCACAGGTGCATTTATAGGCAACAACATGAAAAATCGTGAACTGACAAACAATATTTAGTCTGTTAGTCAATATATATGGCTGCCTTTCTTGCAACTGACTCTTGGTGGCTAACAAAAAGGTTAGTTATAAAAAACAACCCACCAACAATAACGAAAACCAGTATATCCACAGAATGTAGCTGAGGGCAAACTGACAATACAACGACATCTGTCTCATGTGCTCACTGAGCTGGGGTACTGTAAAAATGACGGTCTTGCGAATGGGCTTGTTTTGAAATATTTGGTCACTTTTACAAGTGACACTTAAAGAAAGGAGTTTTGTATTTTCCATTAAAAAGATATAAAATAGACAATAAATAAAGTCATTGTGATACATACTTCCAATAGATTACCTTGAACTGAAGGTTACATGTGACGGTGACAGTTGGAGAAACACCATGGTTTCTGTTTACTTTCTGCTGGACTCAGCTCTTCTATGTTCCATGACTGGATTTTTCATATTCTAATAAAAAGAGGTACATATATTTGGTATGGCTCATTTTTTTAGATTTGAACATATTAAGAATTCTTACACATAAGGAAAATGTAGCTTAAAATATTATGATATACCAAATGGTTATATTGATCCTAGAAATATATATATAGTTAATAATGCCTACATTTATTATACTTACTATTGATGTATGACAGTCTTAGTTATCAGGAAGAATGGAAAGGAAGAAATCTTGTAAGTTACATATGTAATTACAGGCATTTATAATAAATTAAATTTCCATTCAGTGTGATTAAAAGGTTTTCTAGAATTAGATGATCTATAAACTTATATCTTTCATTAACTGACTAGCATATTTTTTTCTTTGTTTATAACTCTTGATATGTATTTAACTTATTCCGTTCATCCACCTGATGATCCTAAACTTGATTCATTTACAAATGAATCCTACTGCTTTTCACTGAATTCTCCTGTAAATAAATTTGCTGGCTAAGGCAACAATCTTAAACTTTCTTTATAAAGCATTATTTAACATTCAATTAAACTTAATTTTGATTGTACATTTAGTACATAAAGTAGATAAGTACATAAAGTATAATGTTGCCGTAACAAAGCATTCACTCTTCCTTTTAATTGTTATAAAACAAATAATTTCCACATTAATTTTTTATAAATTATAGAAATCAAAGAACCATGAATATAGTTGAGCTATAGTTCTCAAATCCTAATCCTAATTCCTGACTAAAAAAGCTCTTTTTAGTTTATCACTGTAATAGGTTTTTAACTTATTAAGAACGCAGGTTATACCAACTTAGATTATTCTAACTCAGTATCGTCTAAAATGACTGGAAGCAACTATATCCAAATTTTCAGAAGAAAATTTTCCCAGCCTTTCCTGTGGTAATGAAATAATTGAAAATGGGACCTTTTGAAATTCAAATATGTTTGAACCACTGAACTATGATTGCCGATTCCCCACAACAAATAATATTGAATACTACTGTACTACCACTTCCATGACATTCTAGAATCTCAGAATAGCAGAAACTCATTACTAATTTTCTTCAAAGGACATTGTTCAAGAAGTATGCTTGATTATTTATATATTTTATTTATCAAAATGTATATGCTTCCTATTCTGATTCTAGACAGTTTACAACATATGAACAAGCATTCCATAAAATTATAAAATTCAACCATAAACCGAATAAATAATCAAACTATTTAATTCTGAAAACCCTGTAGCTGCTACCTAATAGGTCTAGAGAACTGTTTTTCTCATTTTCCAAAACAGGGTAAAGGTATACCCAATCTTGGGGAGAAGTCTGTTCCAGAGGAAGGTGGCTACTACTGAAAAAGTCAATCTCTGGATCCCAGATCAACTTTGATCTTTCAGGTTGGGTGTCCAGATCATCTTATGGTCTGTCTCAGAAAACAATAAATGAATGGATGCAGACCTATACAACTCTTGGTGCTGATCTTATGGTAGACCTTGACCATCCATGGGATGATCAATTGCTCCAACCTTTGGAAGGTTTTAGAGAAAAGGACTCTTCATGCACACACTCAAAAGTACAGAAAGTTGTCTTCCAGCAGTAAGAAAAAGAACATAAATCATTTTGAGGTAAAACAAGCCAAGTATGAAAGCATACAACTTCACAAATGCAGATCAAAACATAGTTATGATGGAAGTAAGACAGAAAGAAACTTAGAGAATAATTACATGATATATTATTATATTTGCATTTGTTTCTGGAGCAATAGTGAAGAAATAGTTTTGGGTCAATTCTTAAATACTAGAAATGACTAGTTGCCCAAACAAAACACGGAATACAAAAACACAAATAGGGAACGGGAACTAAGGGAGGACAAAAAAACATGCTTAGGGATTAATTCATAGCTACAAAATTCTTTTCGACCTTAGACTCAATGGACTCCAACCCATAGTGCAGACTGCTCAAAATAGAAAATAGATCTTATGGGTGTGTGATTCCAAAGCATGGGAGTTGGAGAGTTTCTATTCCAAATAGGGCTGTGCTCTCTTGCAAAGAACAGTACATGTGTTGAGAATATTCCTAAAGTCATAATTGTTAATGACAGTTCAAGTGACTTCTATAGGTTTAATTGGCTTTAAAGATTAAATTGGTATTGACATGGGCAAACTAGCTGCGGTTTTTCCACATACCAATAACCTCCATTTAGATTACCGTAAAGCATTTTATCCAGAGTTATTCTAGAATCTGATCTACAAGCTACAATTAATAGGGCTACTATATCTATTCTGCCAAAATGTGGACAACCAGTAGATAGGAGCAAAATATTAAAATCTGAGTGGTCATCCAGATTTTTGCAACCCTGATGCAGTATTGCTAGAGTTGGTACAGAATGGAGCAATCAATTGGCTGAGCATCACAAGGCAATGTGCATATCTGAACATTGCTAGAGCAACCAGACTAGCTATCAATTAGCTACAAAGATAGGTCCAAGATTCGACTTTTGACATGTACAACTCTGAACAACTTGAGACCAGAACCTTTGACAGACCATCTTCACTAGTATAGACAAAGTTAATGACTTAGATCATCAGAGGAGATCCTCCTTTGTTTTTTGCATATAATCACTGTATTGTAAATTATTTTAAAATATGATTATATGAGAAATGGTATCAAATTGCCACTTCCAATATAATATTTGGATTTATAATAATGAAATAATATTTGGATTCATTTCCTAAACTTGTTAAGTTTGACCATTGTGCACTCATTACTGTTTTTATAAATCATTTTTACTGCTTGAAAACCACTTTGAAAGTGCATCTCTCTTAAAAATAAAATAACGTAACAATAAAAATATCAATGCAGAATATCCAAGCACTAAACCCTGGTGTCTCACAGTAAAAGATTCTAGCTTTAGCTATGAGAAGCATCACATTTCCTCACGTACAAGAGTACTGATATTCAGTACTTAGAAGAAAATTCAATAATTCTGAAATAAACAGATGTCTAAGTCACTGAGATTTAAGTGTAATTGATTTTATTTATTTACTTCCTTGCTTATTGACATATTTGGACATAGTTGCAAAATGTCTTTCTCCTATGGTCATGTTGTGAATTAAAAGAAGCAAATTCTGTGCATCTTTTTGGCTAGGAAGAAAGCCAGTTAATCAGGATGAATATGGAATTAACCAAGATACAACTATAATAAAAATTTGGAAATGGAAGATGGAGATGGAAAGCATTGACCTATAATGCTACATATTGTATAATGTTTATACTTGGATTAAGGGAAGAGGTTTTCTGAGTTTCAAGAAAAATCTACAATTTAAATAACCTAATTCTAGTCTCAAAAGTTTCAACAAGCTTATTATCATATAGATTTCGCTCATATGCTTATCAGTGTGTTTATTGTAAGAGAATGTGAGGATGACTTCAGTATTGTAGTGAAGTTGTCAGCAAATAGTAAAACCTTTTAATGCAGTCCTCTGAACATTTTTGACATAAGATGTATTAGAAATATTAGAAATAAATCAATTGTAGACACGAATACGATTGTGTTTTAAGGGAAAACCAAAACTAAGGAGAATTTTTTCTCTGTTTTTTATAGAATTAATTTTCAAAAATGATTACCCAGCTGCACATTCCGAAATACATTTTTGTAGAAGAACTGGATGGCACAGGCTTAAACTTTCATAGAAAAAAGCAAATTCTAGTATACTGTGGAAGACTCAGCATAGGGAGAGGTTGACATAGCGGAAAGGGGTCTTTGAACTGCTATTATACTGTAATACAGTATAATATTATACAATTTGGTAAATGTAATAATGATTGCTAGGTTTTTGTTTATGAAATGGATGGCTGCCATGCTTCAAAAAGATATTGCTCTTATTTTAGCAGATTTGTTGGATTTTTTTTAAGGAAAGAGAGAGAGGAAAAGGAGGAAAGTAGTAGGAAAACAAAAGAGAATCAAAATGGAATCATGTCTCCACTCTTGCAACTTCTATGAAGCAAAATAATTACACCATGAAAGAAAATCTGCATCGAAAGCATCCTTTCTCTCTTATTCTTAATAGTGTAAAGAACTAGAGCAAATATATCAACATCAGTCACCCTCCCATTTTCTGCAATGAATATTTTTAATATAATTATATTAAATAAAGTTATAATGAAATATTTTTAATATAATATTCCTTTTAATTTTTAACAAGAATATAAAAATTAACACTAACTAATATAAAGCATGAACAAGAAAAAAACAAGAAAGAAATCACAGAGACTGCACAGAGAATAAAAGAAAAATGTTACAAAATAGTTTCCATTCTTCTTCACAGCAGTTATATAGGTACAATTATAACTCTTTCTATATCGTTTCAACTAATCTAATCAACTAACTCTAATCATCAAAATCATAAATCATAAATTCATTTTTTTCTGTTTCACACAAAGTCTGTAAGGAATTTCCATTTGGCAATAAATGTAACTAATTTTCTTTTCTCTGATCAAAGAGGTTAATTTAGCCATCACAGCAAGTTCCATCTACTTCACCAACCATTCCTCCATTGTGGGTACAGTAATGCCAAATCTTTCTATCTTTGTGCATATAATAATCTTGCTTCAGTTATCATGTACAAAAATAAAATTCCATGATTTGTATCCAACCTTTTTATATGTGCACCAAACATGATAAAATGTCCCTTCTTGTTGCTCACAATCCCTTCTTGGGCAGCTTACAGTTACATCTACCATGTTTCCACAAAAATAAGACCGGGTCTTATATTAAATTTTGCTCCAAAATACGCACTACGGCTTATTCTCAGGGTAAGGCTTATTTTTGGTGCTCAGTCTCCAGTTGCAATGGATATTCTTCTGGTAAATGCGTCCATCAGGCTGACGATCCTAACTAGGGCTTATTTTTGGGATAATTTTTATTTTCGGGGAAACAGAGTAAATTAAAACATAAAAAGTTAAAATCAAACCTTAAAACCAAAGACCCATGGGGAGAATGGAGGGGAGGTGGGATCTGTTATTACTCTATTATACTACAATATAAATCTGAAGATAATGTACAGTATCTGGTGGCATAATCTAATGCTATTTAATTTTATAAAAAAATTCTTTTAAATCTCTAATGTACTGTGAATTTCAATCCTTTCAATCACATATTTTCCCATTGTTCCATCTGTATACTATAACCAAAAAATGTAGCTTATACATTTTAGCAATTACATATTTATCACTTGTACACAATTCTGTTTCAAACTTAGTCTTACAATGTTCACAACCATATAGTCTTTTGTCTATTTTAAATTAAAATTATCATTTAATCATAAATAAGAGAATAATTGATAACTATATTCTTCTGCCACAAGTTCTTCTCTTGATTTTATTTTACACTTCTCTTAACAAAATTCTAACGCCTCACCGTAAATTAAGCATTTGTGTTTGCCTGTTTCTGATCTATAAAATGCTTCTTGTGCTGAGATCCACAAAGTTGTTTTTAGGCAAAACTTGAGTTTATATCTATTCCGTATTATTCTCTGACAACAGTTTTTAAAATCCACTTTGATTTTGACTTTATTATGCCACCAATATCCATGCCATTCAAATCTCAACTCATAGTATTCTAACTCCAAAAGCCTTCTATTTCTCAATAACAACACCCACTCTTTCATCCAAACCATCATTCAAAAGAACTAGCAAGCTGCCAAATACAAATTCAAATCAGGTAATTGGAAAATCTTGCTATATTTAAGTTGTGGGTTTTCTTCCCCTGTCATTCAACAGTGAATATCTCACTATGATCTGATGCAGAGTCTAAAGAACAATACTAAACAGAAAGTCAAGGCAGCCCTCCCCCACAATTAGCAACTGTGAGGGTGGAATGAATAAGAATGGATCCTTCATTTTTGTTGCAGTATCTCACTGATGTTTTGCATCACTTTGAAGTTTGATCCAGGACTCATTGGTTTCACACTATGGCCTATCTCCAGGAACTATTATTTGAAACTGTTGAAAGCTGGTAATTTCCTAGAATCGCTACAGCCAACCTCTTTTCCCATTAGCAACACCTCCTGTGAATCTCCCACCTCAAGTTCAGTCTGCAGTTTCTGGAACTTGTCACTTCTTTGTATTGATTTTGTGGAATATACTTGCCCTTTCCCCCTCAATGGAAGCGTAGCTTTTATTCCTTATTCGGCCCCACTACTGATAAAATCTCATATTTTTCTCCAATGGCAGGTACATTTAATAATAATAATTTATAAAACTTGTGTGCTGCCAGACTCCCAACAAATATTGGAGCAGATTTACACATGCAGATTTTGTAAATGTATTAATTGGCAATTCAATTATACAAATATAAATCAATAACTCAGTTCCATAAGTTTTATATGTGCATTCATTGTTTTCATTGAGAGAGCCAAAATAAGCAATCAAAACTGACTGACAGGCAAAAAAGAAACAAGAGTCCAGAAGCTGAGGCAACATGTAATCTCGGTCAGGGCAATTGTGGAAAACACCTGGTTGCAAAATTGCTGGTCATTCATTTTCACAGCTTTGAAATGCAATAGAGGATGGTTGGAAGATTAACTAGGAAGTTGTGGAGGTTTTAATGATTTTTGTTTACATTTCTTTAACACAGCTTCCAAACATTGTAATTTCTTATTTGATTTTTCAAATAAAATGCATAGACATTCATATATTACAATGGGTGTAGGTATCTAACATTAAATGCTATTTCTTTTTGTGTGAAAGGGTAATTGTAATCTGCTACCAGGTAGTGAGAGAGAATGCCATTCCTCTATGGGTCAGGATTTTTTTTCTTCTTTTCTTTCTTTTTCTTTTTTTTTAGAGTCAGTTTGGTGTAGGGATTAAGATACGAGGATAGAAACCAGGATGCCTTGATTCCAGTCCTATCTTAAACACAAAGTCAGCTGAGTGTTGTGCCATGGCCCCCTTCAGGGGCATCGCAAGGGGCATGGCAGACGGTCCCCACCCTCAACGAAAGGTTAAAAACCATTGCTTTTCAAACAGTTGCTTAGCTTCAGCAACTGTTTGATCGTAGCTGCTGCTTTGGTATTCCTGTGTTCCTGACTTCGGCTTGACTCTGATTCGGTATTCCTGTGTTCCTGACTTCGGCTTGACTCCGTTTTGGCATTTTTGTATTCCTGACCTCAGCCTGGCTTCCGTGTCTGCATTCCTGTTTTGACCTCGGTTTGGACTCCGTGTATTTCTGGCTTCTTGACCCTCAGACTTGGACATTGACTACTGTTTTGAGGCCAGGGAAGGGAGTCTATTAACCCTTTCCTGATTCATTGATCCACCTTATCAGATTACTGGGTAACCTTTTGCCAAACACTCTCCCACAACCCCCAGAAGAAGGCAATGGCAAACCACTTCTGAAAATTAATACTGACACAAAGGCACAAAAAATGGGTAAATAAAAATTTGTCAGCTTAAGGAAAAATATGAGCGCTGATTGGTTCAATGTATTTCTTATATTTCAAGGTCAAAAGAAGTGAAGATGATTTAAGAACTCACTCAGATTGTTTGACAGAGATATAATTTAAACATCACTGTTAGGAAAATGAAATTAAGGGTCTTCCTATTTCTTGCCTAAGGAATAAAAGTAAAGTATGTTTTTGTGGATGCGTAAAAAAGCTAGAAATTCTTTTTCCTTACCATCGTTTTAGCTCACCATGACAATGGATCTCAATGATGATCATAAAGATCACAATTCTGAATCTCCCTGTTCAAATGTAATATCAATCAGAGAGTTCTGTAAAAAAAAATCTTAGCAGACAAAGTTTCTCTCATTTTCTCACTTTGGACCAGTGATAAATACACAGAGGTACACTCCTTGACACTGTGATCTGGCCACTTAAGCTGAGAACATATCCATTACATCAAGAATTTGATGGAAATAATCTCATTTTTAAAAATTCCATACAAATGTTGAAAAGAAATACTTTGTCTCTCCCTTTAATACATTTAGCCTAGAGTCAAATAACGATCCGGTTTGTTTTTGAAATGGAAGGAAACTCAAACAATTTATACTGCAGTAAGCCAGCAGTTCCTCAAACTCCATATTTGCTAAAACTATACTTCCAGAATTCCCAGATGAAAGAACATATCAACAGCATATATGAAGCAAAATAAAATGGCATTACAGCTTTATTAACAGAAAGCAGTATAGAATTTTATCATGCCATACTCAGTCCTTTTGACTTATTAATTCATTCATCACCCATTTCAACAAGTGACTTTAGCAATATAATCCTATTCAAGTTCACACAGCTTGGAAATAAATCCCTTCTCAATTAATATAATGTATTCCTTCCCAGAAACTTTCAGCACTGCTACATTAATCACAATTTTTTTAAAAAAGTTGATCATAATATAATACTGTTATATGTATATCTGACAGCTACTGCTATGCTGATACTATGATCAGTCCTTTGGCATATAATCTGTTATTTACAGAACTCTTTTCAATCCTTATATTCTGCTTGATTTAATTACATTCATATTTTATATATTTTATATTATGGTTTGCTCACAACTTTGAGCAATTAATTGCAAATAACTAAAATGATAAATTACATTCAAACATTCTCCATATTAAGTAAGTTGTATGCATGTTCAAATTCATCCTACAACAATAAGTAGAATGATGATAAAATATTGTTACATATTTTTAAAATGATGCCACTTTTTCCTTTGGCTTCAGCATGAAGATAAAGCCAGCTGAAAAAAATAAAATGTATGCACTACAGTATCTTGTCCACTGTTTTAATAGATCTCTTGTCTATGGAAACTGGTAGGCTTGATAGAAAATGTAAAATAAGCAAAAAAGAAAAGGCTTTAGCCAAATGTGAACATTAGTTATATGCAATTTATACCATCCAAGCCCTGTGACATTTGTGAGAAATGAATCAATGGCCTATTCGCTTATTAAAAAGAGTTAAAATATTTATATAAAAATTACAGATACCCATTTCTATGTGTTTATCTATTCCAAAGCAATGAAAATAAAATAGGTAATGGACCGTAAAATCTAGCCAAATTATTATAACATGACACATACAATACATGAACCTGAGCCCATTTTATATGAAGAAATATTGAGCTACCTTCAGTTGACTGGTGCCCATAGATACATTAAAATTGCTGAAATATATGAAATGTTCCATTTTGAAACAAATAAAAAGTCAGATTTTTTTCTTTACTTTCTTAGAAAAAATATCCAAGTCATGAATAATTATTTATTAAATCTATTAAAATATCTTTAAAAGATAGCAAGTGTTTGAATCCTCTGAAACTCTTCCATTAATCTAGATATTTGGGGAAAATTCCAAAAAAATTCAGTCTGAAGTTGAGAACTGATCACATTACAGAGTATGAGAAACTGTGCTGATTTTCTTTAGAACATATTCTCTATATCTACAAAAGATACAGTTGATACACAATTAAAATATAACATTTTAATGTAAAATTAAAATCACAGTGATCATAAAAGTATAAAGGTTAATGTAAGAAGATTTTAAATTTAAAAAGAATTATGTTTTGACAATTTTCCTAAATGAAGATCCGGTTAGTGCAAAATGCCAAATTAAGATTTAATATGTAACCAACCATAATAAAGAAAGTACGTAGAAAGGAACCTGAAAACAGCAAAGCTTTGTTTTTTCAAAATAGCTTCCACAAAATTTAAAGATATCTGAAATTATAGATAAGTGTATATCATTTTTTTCAAATGTGGTCAGTAGATACAATTTAATTATTGTGATATTGTCAGTTTTATTTGTAGAATATTATATCAGAATAGATATTGGCAAAACACTAGGATGTAGGTGCAGGCCATATTGAAAAGATTAAGAATATGCGGTTTGGAAGTTGTGAGGAATCAAAACAATGAACTATTATATATGTGTTTTCTTTAACTTTAGTAGTATAGTACATTTTATGCTTGACATAAAATCAGGAGGAGTTTTAAGAAATTGGGTGGAGCAAAGTGACTTTTTATTTTGCAAGCTCTAATGAAAAATACCTGTTTCAGCAGTATTAAATAGCAGATTTTTTAAAACTTTCTTTCATATTATTATTTACAGGGAAATTTGAAGGTTTAGAAAATCTACAATTCAGTTTGGCTGGAATTGGAAACAGTAACTAACTCTGAGATCTTGGAAACAGAAAGTACAGAAAAATTAGTAAACAAAGGAACTCTCGACTACACAAATTCTCATTATCATTAGGAGAAAATAAAATGGCCTTGGAAGTTCCTCAATTCTTAGGGGACTGCCTGCACTCCAGGTTTCAGCTCTTTATATAAGTTTCAGACATGGATAGTTTTACATCAGGACTTCCATTCCTCAGCTGCTATCAGCAGCTGGTGATTACTTCAGCCAGCTGATATGCCTACTCTCCTATATACACATTCTCTCATTTTTGCATTACTCATAGTTTGAAAATCACTTTGACTGCTATAACATAATTATGTTAATGTCAAATGAGTCACAGAGAAACAGAAAGCTCTTGTGTATCAGACTTCAGTTCTAGGTCAGCTTCTGAATGTGGTGTACTTCTACACAACAGAAGGATGGGGCCAATCAGAGGTAAGCAACAGAATTACTGGGCAGTGAGAGTTGTTAAATTACAAGCCTGGATTTAGAAGGAAAGTTGATTTTAATGAAATTCAGACTCACTGGTTTATTATTCAGGCAAGGCAGCAGGCAACTATTTCTAGTAAACAAGTTAGAACTATGTGGAGGGAAAGTTTGACACTTTTTTTTCTTTTTGAGCATTCTAAGCACAAGGATGGAGGCAGAAGGAGGGGCAAAATCTAACATAGGATTAAGTATGCTTAAAGCCACTAAAATCACTAAGGATGTGTCTAACCCAGGTCTGGATAATACAATAGACAATTATTTATCCAGATATCAGCAATAAATGTCACATATACAATGCTTTCCTTTGTAAGTCAACTCAACAAAGCCTCACTTAGCACAAAAGACTTCTGGATTAGAAACTTTATACAATGCATTCAAGTTTAAGTACTTATCTTGTGGTGGACCAAGTATTTCCTCTCTTTTTCTAGGTTTCTAATTGTGTAAAACAGTGTTTTGTAACCAACAACAATGGGCTATGAGGAAATATCTATAGCCCTAGCAACCACTACAGCAAGGCTCTGTTGAATAGTGCTCAAAAATGGGAAAACAGCAGGAGTTTTAAAGCCAATTTTAAAAAGGACTAGAGACATCTGCCTGCATACATACTTATCCAACTGGTTTTTTTCTACTTCCTTAAATTTCATGTATATGAATGTTGTTTTAGTGTTATGTTTTGAAGCTGGATTTGTATACTGTTACATGATTGTTATATTATGACATTTTATGATAGAAGGATTGAGGTGTAGTTGCTCTCACTGTGTTTTCTTGCTGATGTTTTATTGTTTAGTTATTGTATCTGTTCCACATATGTCTTAATTGGAGTAAGTTATTACAAGTTATAATGAAATTCATGGCATGCACAATGAATAAAGAAATTCCTCTCTCTAAAGAAACTTCCCCATTTCTCACAAAGAAATATAATAATTTAAAGCTAACCTGATAAGCAAAGAACTTTTTCATTTAAAGTATTCTATACTTTGAATAAAATGAACTGACCTTATTTTGAGCCGAGTTTATCTTATACAGTGTTAGTGTTGTTGTGCTAAGGAGCTTTACAGGCTACTCAAATGTTTCTTCCAGCCTTTAGGTTTAATGGATGGCTATTTATTTCTAGAAGTACTGTGTATTCTATGCTTTTCAACAAGTACGCTGATGTAAGTAGCTTCATCTTTCTTTTACTTCTTTGTTAATCAAAAGATCAGCCCCAGCGATTTTGATTGACATGCGAGTCAGTGTACAAAGCACAATTTACCAATGCTAAAAACATGGTTAAGAAATTACTTGCTCAAATGAACATAATACATATTTTTCCCTAAATGCAAATACTTGCTGCCAAGATCCCCAAGCAGAGGTGGGACTGCTCGAGTAGGAAGAAATTGTTTATTATTTTATTCAAATAGTTTTGATTCAACCACTAACAAATATTCTCTGAGCAGATTACAAAGTAAAAGAATAAAATGACAATATAATCCAAAGAAAAGAAGAAGAAAACCAGCATTCCAGTTTAGAGTGATCAGTTACAAATTACAAAATTACTACCCACCACTTAATTTGCTCATTGGCCTCAATGGGCTTTAGCAAATTTAATGGGATTTTACAAAGGTTTGTTGTGGGAAAGAGACAAACGGATCGAATTAATCAAAACAACTTCCAGGATTCTTTGTACCTATAAACACATATAATACAAATTTTATGAGAAGGATTGTTCTTGAATGTGGAAAGTTCAGAAGTGTAACCTTGTTTATCTGTTTAAATAAGAACAGCAATTGGATCCTATAAAACATTATCAAAAGTGTGATTTCTGCTTATATTCATACTTTTAAATTATTTTGTTTCAAGTACCGTAAAATCAGGGACACTCAGTACTTTTTTATTAAAAAAAGAAGATCCTAAACTCACATCTTGTTAATCATTTATTTAAAAAATTAGATATTCTTAACATAAATTTAATTTATTGTATTTAAGGCAAAAGAGGTGCCGGAACAACGTTCCAGGGCGTTCTATGAGAAAAAAAGCACTGGGGACTTTTAAAAGTGTTTTGCTTAGTACAACATCCTTAGCCATATATTGAACAGTATCCTCTCAGCCCTCTTGTACATAAAGTAAGATAAAGCTACTAACTAGCCTCCAAATTAACCCAACATCATCAGAAACACAATTTCAAGCAAAATATTTTGTAGGCTGATGCAAAGGAATATTTCACTTCCAAAAAGAAAAAAGAAACTGTACAGGTTTCTTTGGTGACTATCATTACAAATAATTTACTGCTGTCTACATAGGTGGGACAAATTTTTTGAATGCTCTAACCTTTCAAGAAAGAAAATAGATAACAATGTTACATAAATATAATCATTTACATTTGTTTGTACAGTTCTGAAAAAAGGGTGACTCTCTTTACAGGCATCCTTAAAAATTATCTGAGTAAAGTACTGCAGACATAAGTAGGTTTTACATCTACCTGAGAGATTGGAAAGGTGAGCCATTCAGCTGTACTCAGAATGTGAGGCCATCATCCATCTCTCTGAAAGCTCCATGTCTGACTTGTCATCTCTCTTGCTGCCCTCTCCTTCTGCTCAGTTATTTAGGACTTCTGTTAACAAGCTCAATCTCCTTTGCACTAATGAACCAACTGTTGTTACTAAACTGAGTGGAAATACTAAGTCATATAATAGGTGACTAACAGGCACCCTATAATTCTTCATTAGCCATGATCTAAATATGAAGCAATAGCATCATCTCGACCTTAAAGTGAGTGAGGGGCTATATTTCAGAATGATGCCCCCTTGTTCCAAAGATAGCCTACTAAAGGCAAGATCTGTAGCTTGAAACCCACTAGAGTTATAAATATTTCTCTGTGATCCTTTACTGTTCTGTTCAGTTTAGTCATTTTCTGCTTTTTGGTATTTACTACAAGTGGTATATTTTTTGAAGATTGGAGACTTTTCAAAAGATTATTTAAAAATCTTATTGTATTTTAAAAATAAAAATAATGGAATGCAGAGTGGAATATTACATTGTAATAGATTGATATAAAATTGAGTTGCTTATAAAGTACTAGCTTTTTGTACTCGTGCTCCGCTACGGGTTTGTTATAATTGAGCATAATTCTTTCTTTCTTTCTTTCTTTCTTTCTTTCTTTCTTTCTTTCTTTCTTTCTTTCTTTCTTTCTTTCTTTCTTTC
>JANHFO010006770.1:284277-294929 GCA_032468095.1 Pareas carinatus | reverse complement strand
TTATACACAAGCATACGTTTGTTTTAAAATTTGCTCAAACACCAGCTTCTTTGTTATTCCCTCCCACCCCACCCTCAAAAGCCTACCTTTGACAGCAAGTCACTTTTTCCTTGCCAACTCAGAAAAAGAAGTGGTCAGGGGATGATGGACTTGTCAAACTTGAACAACTACTTATTTTTAAACAGCCTCCATTTTTAAAAAAATAAGTAGGACTATAAGACTTTATATACTGAGCATGTCTCAGCAGGCTAAAAGAAGAGGAGAGAAACGATTTCAAAAAATGTATTGTGATAATATAACTGTTTAGCTGAAACTTTAAAGAATGAGTGCTCTTTAAAAGGTTTACCCTAGCTGCTATTTTGATTAGATTCAGTCAAAAAATTGAAGCAATATAGGTATTTTATTGTATATATCTTTGGCAGGGATGTGGGCATGTGTGGTTTCAGATCTAAAATTAGTTTAACTTTGTTGTCTTTGAACCACAAATTAAGATGACATCTTATCACCTTCATATCTTTTATTATAATTGGATCTTAGTTGATTAACACCTTCCTATTTAAAGAAAAAAAATCAACTAAGCTCACATCCTCATCACCCTCCTGTATATATATTGAAATTTCACCTTGTACCATAAAATGAAGTCATTTATAAAAAGTCAATTTGATTTAATAAAAGACTAAATTAGCATAACAATTTTAAAGCCATATAGTTTCTATTGTTAAAAATGTAAGTATAACTTGCTGCAGAAAACTTTTCTGAAGAAATCAGTCCAAAAGATATAATAAGTAAGGCAGCCAATCAGACCCCAAAAGTTCACTTATACAGCCAGATGACCTTGGCAAGCTGTGACTGTGTGATAACACCTGAATTGTAGAATGAGCTCCAAAGAAAATGCATGAAGTTACAAAGAAAAGGTTTTGTCAAGAACCTAGAAAAGAATATTTCAGAAAGACAAGTGTTGAGAATTGTAAGGATTTGTTTAAGACAGACAAGCTTATAACAATAACTCTATTTATGAACAATCACATAATAATAATTCTGTTGCTTTCAACTCCTTAAATCAGGTAAAAGTCCAAAGGGCAAGTTTGGTTTTCAGTCAGTCTGTCAGTCTATTTGTCTGTCTGTTTGTCTGTCTGTCTGTCTAGTCCTCCATATAAGAGGGAGAAAAAAATGCTAAACTCCCTTGGTTCCTTCTCAACACTTTGCTCAATATGCAGAGAGCAATGCAAAGCTAAAAGGATAATGTCAGAGGAAGAAGGAATGACGTATAAAGATGTTGCACCTCTAAATCTTATTGTTGTTATTTCAATTAATTGTAGAACTTTCCATATTCTTAATTGGCTAGTTTGACCAGGTGATTCAATTTGGAGATCCCTTGTCATCTTTCTTAGACAATAGTAAACTGATATACCTGACAATCAGAGGCCTCTGCAGAATCCAATGGTTTCATCAGTATGACAAACAAGCATTGCAACATCTTGGTGCAAGGCCCACTCTTTATATATGAGCATGCAACACTATGACACATACAAAAAAGGGAGAATATTAAAATTCATAAATATTAGACAAAAAGGTATGCATTATAAAGCAGCCAAAGTGAAAACACAAATGTAAACCGAGAATGACCCAAATAAGAACTTTCTGCGGGTTATATAGAAGAAGTTGGCTAAAATTTCTAAAATCAAAGTAGAAATACAAATGATAAACCAAGAGAATAATTTGAACAAAGGCTTTTTCTGGATTTATAAAAGAAATTTGTTAAAGCCTCAAAGAAGGACCCTTCCTTCTGGGAAAAAGAGAAATTGAACAGAGACCAAATCCTACCACAACATCCGAATGAATTAAAGATCAAGATTGTCAGGCGAAAAGGAAGAAATATAAAATTGGTTTGTTTGGCCAAGGTTACAGTAATACATGTTCCTATAAAAGTCTATGAACTATTTGTTGACACCAGGATTGAAAAGTTGATGTCTTACGGATTTCAGTATAGCTAAGAGATATTTGCAACCTTATGAGAGTGAAGAGTTATCAAATTTTTTGTGCTGAAGTCATTTCTTCAAATATTTCCTTTCTTTTTCTTTATCTTGCTTTCTTCTTTTTCCTTCTTTTTTTTCCCTTTCCCTTTCTCCTTTTCTCTTAATTTAGCTTATTTTTACTTTTACTATTGTAATTAAAAAATCTTCACAAAACAGCACTAGTATTTAGCACTTACTATAGTGCTTACTATAGTGAGGTAAAATTATACTATAGTTTCTTTATATCTCAAGAACAAGTGAAATATTCTGTTTCTTTCCAGGAACTCATGCAGCTGCTTCAAAGATTCTCTCAATTGACTGATCCTGTATGAGGTTTCCTCACATTTCTTTCTTTTCTTGCTTGCATAGTTCTAGTCAAAATGTGTTTCGATTACTCATAGTCCAGTAGCCATCACAGGACAGACTGGCACAAATCTATATTTAGAAAATGTATAGAAGTCTTTAAGGGGTACGGGGTCTCACTTGATAGGTGTATCTTTTTAATGAAGGGCTAATTTGAATTTATAATTGCTCGTGTGGAATGAGAGTTTCATAAAGATTTTACCAATCTTAAAAGTTGAATGAACTGAATTCTTAGCCAAACATCTTATAAGGAGTTAACCTGAATGATTTAGAGATTTGATTGAAGTGAAAGAAGAGTTTTGCCTACACAGTTATTTCTGCACCCTATTTTGATATTCTTGTGATATAAATATCAAAGCATCTCTGCAACTGGACAAGGAATAAAGATGAAATACTCTTTCATGTTATTACTGATCTAATAATTAGGCAACATTGCAGGATTCCTGTGGAGTACACAGTTCAATGTTCTGCAATTTTCTTCAGTAGTTAAATGTGAATGAAGCCTATATTTCTAAAACCAACTTTCCTAGAACTACAGTAGGATGGGCAAAACAAGATTTAAGCCTCCTATTATAGTATTTCATTGCTTATGTACCACTGAAAACACACAACATATATTACCCTTGAAGAATTTGCTCATGGTAGAAAAAAGAAATATGTCATAAACCAAGCATGAGCAGAATCTGAAAGAAGTGGAGCTCACTTTCTGATTTAAAGAAGGGGTACAAGATCTCTATCAGTGATGTGATATCATCACTAAGAGGCACGGACCCCTTTTAAGAGGAAATCAGAGTAGGCAACCCATTCAGATATCTCTCCCCTCAAATCCTAGAAAAATGTCTGCTCCTTAGACATTTTAAGTGAGGATGGGAAACGTTACCTTCCAGAGTCTTCTCACTTATTCCTTCTTCCAGGAAAAAAATGGACAATTTCTGACTGTGGCGAGGGATGGATCAAGAGTGGGAATGGGAAGTTAAAGGTATGAATGAGTAGTTTATGAAGCCTCCTGCATTACCCACTTATGGAATAGAATAGAATAGAATAGAATAGAATAGAATAGAATAGAATAGACTGCCATCCAGTGATCACTGTGATGAGCTTAGGCAAGTGGTTCATATTTCCCATGTCTTGATGGAACATAAATAGAATGTTGAGAAGAATTCATATATTGCAAATATGTTCATATTTATATGCACTGGATAATTGAGTCAAAGGATTTATTCAAGTTGGCAATGTAATGGGCATGGAAGCTATTTCCATGAGCAAAGTTACTTGCGGGGAAAATCTTTTATACGTGCCCCTTCTAGGATTCTCAGGAGTAAGAAGCAAGAATGAATGACCCAACCTTATTTTAGTTTACTAGGCCTTCATATCCCATCCATTAGCAAATTGACCTATGGACCTTTGTGTAATAGCATTTTAACACGATTGGTGGCCTGGTGCATGGGACACTGCCATTTTTGTGTTACTATATCAGCATATAAAGAACCCAGCTTGCCTTGGCTGCTATTTGTGCCTCCATCCTTTTAGGAGAGTTGATTACTACAAGAAGGGGACTTAGATCTTTTAGCTCCCCCCTTAATATTCTACCTCTGAGCTAGAATCTTTATTTTTTGTGGTGGGAGAACAAACTTAACTTCTTGCTGATGGATATTTGTATAAATTTCTTGGGGAGGAAAGCATTTAATCCAGCCAGGGGGCATTCATTTTGCTCCTACTAAAAATTAACCATAAAACCAAGTTTCTGATTTAGATTTCATTCTTAAGCTATCCTTACTACCAAACATTCCGGATGAACATTTGTTTGTCTCAAAGTGTTGTTACTGTATAGTATATAAGCAGATATTGGATAAGAATTATGAGAGTTAAAAGTCCAATGCTTCTGCAGAGATCTAGGTCAATCATGAATACTTCTTCTATGGATTGCACAGTACAAATAGTTGCTTTTGTAGGATCCAGAGACCGGCAGTTCCTGCTGGAGGAAATGATTAGCAATATTATTTCCTCCCCTCTGGTCCCCGGACTGGCAGACTCTTGAGCTCCTGAACCCTGATTGGTTGTTGTTGTTTAAGTTTGGGTTAAAATAGAGCTTGCAGCTCACACTGTTCCTGTTAGTATTTTTGACTGCAATAAACCATCTTACCGAAGCATCGTGTTCGGCCTGTTCTTCCGCTGCCCGATCTAACAGTTTTCCTTTCCTTTATGAAGACCATTACATCATCATAGAAAGATTTTGAGGAACATCAATTACTGGTTCTCAGATCTCTGGTTTGGAACCAGATATAGGACGTGGAGTTTTGTCACACACATAAGGATGCTATTTATGGCCCTCTGTCAGTCTTGCTTTGCATGCTATTCCATTATGAACTCAATGGCCTTGCCGGTTAGCTCATCTATATATTGTCTTGTTAAATATTTGTATTGCTTTGATGTTATAAGCAAATGTTATAAGAGATTTGACAGATAGTCATAGGAGTGCTTTTGTGTGTGTGTGTGTGTGTGTGTGTGTGAGAGAGAGAGAGAGAGAGAGAGACAGACAGACAGACAGACAGACAGACAGACAGACAGAGACAGAGATTGAGAATGAAAAGTGATCTTCTTTAGAGCCCGGCTGTCAAAGACTGGTCCAAGGCCATTATTTAACCTCTATTGTTACAATGGCCATTTCCCTTTTTCCTCAAATGAATTTGTTGATCATCAGCACTATTTATAAACTGATTTAGGGAATTATGGTGGCCTAGATAATTGCGACAGATGTATCAAGTTGCCTTTGATTTAGAAACAAACCAAAGTAAAATTATGCATGCAACATTTAAGAAAAAAAGGTTTTAAAACATCTTTTAAAAACCTCAAGCTAATCCTAAAGCAGGATAGCAAGATGTTGGAGGAAAACAATTTTTATTTGGAAAGGGGGAATATATTAGCCTTAATATATGCCACTGTGATAGCAATATGAACTTAACAAAGCATACAACTACATACAACTGTATCTCCCTATATTAAATAAATATATTTAACTCTCACAGCCACAATCCTGTTTTCTTTAGGCCCAAATCAGAAGAATAAGCTTACAATTAAGACACCAGAGGAAGGAAGGAAATCCCTTCGGTGTGTGCAAATTAGTTCAGTCACAAAGAGCTGCAACCGTTCTTTTTTCCGGTTAGGAAACCCCATTTGGTTTAATCTGATTAGGGAAGAAAATTATTACCGTGAGACAAAAAAACTAATAACACAGATAAGAAAGACCATGGTGAGAGCAAAGAAACCTCAATCTTTTTAGCTACAAACCTAAAATGTAGCAACTAAAGCCACTAAGAAGTACTTAAGGAGACCTGGAGAGCAAGCAAAATAAGAGAAATGCTGTGTTTGTTCCTTTGGGTTTTATGATTTAATGGTGGAGATTTCACAGTATGAGGAAAACTGTTGAAATGGAATTGGCCCTGTAACAAATATGAAACTTCTCTTCAAAAATCAAGATAGTGCTTTGCCCTTTCTCACAGGCAGGGAGAAGATATTTTTGTGAAATCTTTCCACTATTCTCATTCTCATTTTCCACACAGGACAATAATGTACTGATCTGATGTTTTTATAGCAATAGGCTTTCTTTAGCATCACTGATAAGTTACTCAATGTTCCTAACAGAGAGCAGGAATTTTTGAAGCTCCGTTTATGACACGTTCATACAATCACTGCTCTCAGAATAAAATCCTCTCACAAATAAAGACAAATATACTTGTCCCAGGGTAATGTTACAAGATCCAATCTAAGTCAGTCACTGGGACCAGAGGGTTAGTCTTCCGAGCTTTCGGACTCATGCTGGAGCCCATCTTTAGGTAACTTATTCCTCTCCAGAATGTGTACACTGAGCTGTTCCATTTACAGTACAATTGCATACTACACATGGAACAGCCATGTGTGGAACAGTGGACACATTCTGGAGAGGAATATGTTCCCTGAGGATGAACTCCAGCATGAATCCGAAAGCTTGGAAGACTAAAACTCTGGTCCTGGTTACCAATTCAGATTGAATCCAGCATAAAATCCCCCTTGTAGAATCACAGTAACTGAAAAAAACATTATATAGCCTACTTGCATTTTTCAAAATAGAATGTGAAGATAATTTTATTTATTTATTTATTTATTTATTTATTTTGACATATATACCGCTTAACAGTGCTTTATAGCACTCTCTAAGCAGTTTACACAGTCAGCACATTGCCCCTAACAATCTGGGTCCTCATTTTACCGACCTCGAAAGGATGGAAGGCTGAGTCAACCTTTGAGCCAGTGAGAATCGAACTGCTGAATCTTAATGAGTTTTGATAGAATGACAACTTATACTGATAGAAAGGTACATGAGGACACTTAGGGAAGAAAGAGATCAGATGTGTATAATAATCAAGATGTATAGGTGTAACCCAATCTATTCATTGGACTCGGAAAATTAGTGACACTGAATTGGTTCAGTGTACTGCTAATGCAGGAGTGAGTGAACCACGGACTTAAGTGCTTCCCAGTAACTATTTGTGACCTCAAGCACTTGAACATGTGCTACTAAAATGAGCTCGTTTTGCAGAATTTGGAGGAGTTAAGGACGAGGATAAGAAGCTTTTGCTCTTATTCCCATGCCTAAAACCATAATTATTCAAACATCATCCATCTCATAGTAATTTTATAGAACTATACAAATATTCAATTTAGACATCCAATTTGAAGTCAATTAGACTGCATCTTTGAGTCAAATCAATTTTCTGAATCAAATGAGAAAGTTGATTGAAACTGTTGACTTGAATCAAATGGCTCCAAATCATTTATGTTTACATAGAAACCCTTTTATGCACACATAGAAACAACCTTTTTTTAAAAATACTAATTTTCTAAATCAAGTGACTCAATTTGATGATTTGATTTGAACATCCAAATTAAATTAGATCTATTTTCCAAATCATTTGGAACTGTCAAGTCAAATTGGATTGATTTTGCAAATAAAATAGACCATTCAAATTGGATTTTGCCAGATTCACAGATGCCTACTCAGGCAACAGCTTCTCACAATATTTGCAACCTGCATTTTCCCCTCCACTTTGAGTAGTGATGGCAAATCTACAACATGGGTTTCAAAGGTGACATGCCACAACAATTTAGGTGACACACCAGCATTCAGCAGCATCCAACATTTTAGGTGACACACCAGCTATTCTTGAAAGCAGGTTCCGGTTTAGCACAATTTCCAGATGTTGTCGAGTCTCAAGATCCTTCAGAAGTCGTGTGAGAGAGCTGTGCTTTTGCAGGACCTCTTGAACCTCTAAAAATCATGCGAGAACAGGGCATGCTTTCATGTGGTTTTGTCAGGGACAAAAGATCAGGACCACATGTGAAGTTTCAATTAAACAGATTTAATTGGAACTTCAATTAAATTCAATCATGGCTATCCACAGGAATCTACTCAACTACCGCAATGGTTAGTACTATCTTGGCGTTAAATAAGAATGAAATTCAAGAGGAGATCAACTTGCTCCATTTGTGACTACATAGAGTTTCTAGGCTAATTCATCTTTTGACTCTGGCATTCCTACTCCTACAGGTTTTTGGTGGCTGCAGAGGCCATGGAGAAACATTATCCAAAGTTTCTTCAAGAACGAAGGTCTTATGTGATTGGTGTTGTCTTGGGTAGGCCCCATGGCCTGTCAACAGAAAGTGAACAAGAAGAAAAGATGACTGGTCAAGTATAAGGAGATAAAGCAAGTTGGATACAGATAAGTCAGAAGGAATGAAGAGGAGAAAAGGGAGGAAAGATAGTGAAGGAAAGAAACTTGGCTAGATATAAAGGGAATAAAGTAAGTAGGACATAGAAGAAGAGAAAGAGGGAAAGATAGTAAGAGAGAGAAGAAAGGTAAGAAGGAGGGAGAAAAAGTTAGAGAAGGGAAAAGAAGGAGAGAAGGATGTAAGACTATTCTATTGTATTGTATTTATTAAATTTTTATACCGCCCTTCTCCCCAAAGGGACTCAGCCAGTAAAAACATACAAGTACACAAGACTAGAGTTAAAGATTATAAATGGTATAGGTATAACTTGTCAATATGATATATGTTTGAATGTAATTTGCTGGATTATGCTCCTTTTTCATCTTGCGAACCCCTGCTGAGTTTTTTGGTTGGTGATGTGTGGTCTATGTTTTTTAATACTTTGTTTGTTTTTATTTTTATGTTTGTTTAAAACTAATAAAATTCTCCCTCTCTATATATATATATATAAATCTATGCAGATAAAATCTTTAAGTTGGTTCAGCAGTTATATTTATGCTTCATATTGAAAGCCTGGGAGATAATATCAAAGATATTCTGATTAAAAGAGACAACAGGTCTTCATTTCACCCTATTGCCTTACACCAGAAGATGGCATGCAATGTTGCTCAATGCTCAACAAGGAGAACATGCTTCATGCTTTGGTTAGGGTCATATATAACATGATCTCTTTGGTTTTGGGATACTATGTTGAGTAAAGCTCACTGTTGTGAGTTGCATAAATGGTTTAATGGATGAATGCTTAATATGAATCTCCTTGTAACTGTTGCTTACTGATAAACATGATTAAACAAGCCACTTTTGTATCCTAAATAAACCAAGTCAAGTAATCTTTCTCAAAGTACATTTAGCATGTAGAAATTTAGTGATGATGAGTCAAGTTGCCTTCAATATTTAAAAAAAATAAAAGGGTTACCTGCATTGCATCTTTGTTGACCTGTTGCCATCAGCAATACTTTCCTCCATTCAGGAAACATCTGCTCACATGCATACATTTTGCTCATATTCTGCAGAGTTATAAATCCTTTCTTGTCACTGTCACAAAGAACTTCCTTTTCTGGATATCAAAATGAGAAAGTAACATGGCTAACATACTGAGTATAGTTCACCACCAATAAAACCTGATATGTTTTCACTGCCATTCAAATTTCCACCTTGTAAAACTGGAAAATGGGCCTTTCTTGCTATAATAATACACAATATAAGGCTCCAAGTATATTTTATTACATTAAAGCTTTGTGCGCAATATTGATGGGTTAACCATTCCTTCTTGGCCCATAAATTTTGCTCTCTCTGGGAGAGCAGAAGGAATGCCATTATAATAACACTTAGCAACAAATACTCTTTTTTATGATAGTCTTAATTAGAATTGGATCGAGCGTGCTTCATCCTTCAGTAAAAAGGAAAATGACATAGACATTGCTCTAGAAGCCTTCAAATTTGGGATTGAAATCTTTGGTTCATGGCTCTAAGGTGAATGAAGAGAATCCTTTATTTAGATATCAGCTTTAGTTCATCTGTTTTTGACTCCATCTAATCAGCACTCAATCTCCAGGGGATTGATTTGTACACAGGAACTTCCCAGTAAAATAAAAAAAAATAGAGTTTAGTAGAAACCCAAAACAAATATTAGAAATAGAAGTTCTCCCCAAGTCTGAATCAAACATTCTAACCATTGCACTACCTTGAATCTGTAAATTAGCAACCCTTGGTGTCTCTAAATCCAGTAGTTTAGTATCGGAGCCCACTTCAATCACCACGAGTCTTGAAAAGTGGTATTAAATTCAAGCTCAAAATTGCATTGGCCTTATGAATAGTTGTGACTGCATTATACAATTCATAATTGGCATGGGAGCTGAATATTAGAAAGTCTGCTTTCTAATTCATGAACCTGCTTGTCAGTGGTGAACATCTTCAGATGTTCTTCTCTGATTTCCACTAGTGAAGATAATGCAGTTGCTCAGGAAGGAGGATGGAATCTCTTTTGGTTAAAGTCTTGGATTTAGCATTTATTTAGAATTAGAATTTTTATTTGCCAAGTGTGTCTGGACACACAAGGAATTTGTCTCTGATGTACATGCTCAATGCTTACATACAGGCTACAATCAATTACAATCATAAGATGCATCCATCACCATCAAGTACATTCATCATGTCATGTACATAATGGGTACATTCATAATCATAAAGTGCAATCATCATGTCATCATGTTATAAAGTACAATCACCACGTCACAAAACATTTCATGATGTCACATATCAAAACATTTGGGACAAAACATGTCACAAACACATTCATCATGTCATACAATTCTTTTTTTAAGGTTTGGAACGGTCTATATTTGAACAGTCAAAGAATACTAATAATCAATCTACAAGTCAAACTAGGATAGGATAGCTGGCTAGTTGGTTCTTTACTGTCCTTTATGTGCAATTCACACAATTTGCTTTTGTCCTTCAAGCCTTTAC
>JANHFO010006770.1:224298-241023 GCA_032468095.1 Pareas carinatus | reverse complement strand
ATCATCTTGAACCTTTAAGCTATTTTTACATCCTTATCAACTCTATTTTTCATATCATAATTCCATTTTAAATATCCTATTTTAGAAAGCATCCTCCGATGTCTTATAAATCTTTACATAACAGTTTTAAATTGTATCAATATTCACGTTGATATCTTAATTTGCCAGTATGGTTCTATAAAATTCTCATTTTCTACATCCTTATCATAACAATTTTTTCAAATTATATCCCTAATCATATCTTTAATATAGCAATTTTTAACTATATCAATAGTCACTTGAGCTGATAACTTTGATTTGCCAATAAGCCAATAAGGTTCTGGAGTTTAAAGTCCAGTCATTTATGATATTCTTATCTGTCCAAACTTTTTCCATATCTCCCACATTTGAATTTCCTTTTCTTCAATTATTGTATCTGCCTCTCAATCTTCTCATCCTCTCCATTGATCGCAAAAGTAACTGTTAAATTATTATATCCTCTTAAGTGTATTTTGTATATTCCTTCTGTTTGAATACTCATTTGTCCAATTATACTGTTCTTTGCCATTAACATAGTTAACACCCTTTTTAAAAAGTCCCCTTGCCTTTCCTGGACCACCTTTTGAAGTTTTGTATAGTAATTAAATCTCTCCACTTTGGACAAACTCAAATCCACAAATGTTTTCTGGGTTTCTTTTGTTGTCTCCACTTTTAAATCCCTCTTTTCCTTAAGTTCTCTCCTTTCTTTTGGTTTCTGTATAATCATATTTCTTTATTCATCCAACTTTTGATGAATCTTTTTAAAACTGGCATCCATTTCCGCAGAATATTGATGGAAACGAGTCTTAAAAAATTGTTGAAATGTCATTTCACTTGGATACTTTCCATTTGTCCTGTCATTATTTCTAATGTAGAGAATCTTATTAACACTAACTCAGTTTGCATCAAAGTTCCACAGTTTCATTTCTTTGTAAGTCCAAATATTTACTTTTTGTTTTCAAAAAGTAGTTCACAGCTGTCCTTTTCAAGATCAGGCTTTACTTTCACACACCAGGTGCCACTTTCACTTTTACTTAAAAGTCAATAAATCTTTAAAATAAAATATTTTCCAGTTAAAAATATGGAAATATAACCTTCCTTTAGACTTTAATATTAGTCAAAATTGTTTTCTCCTTTTTAGAGTCTTTATTTCAATTCAAAATACTTTATATAGTTAATGAGCCCTTCTGTATTCAATCACCTTTTTTTTTCCCCGGGTACTTATTTATTTTCAAATCTTCTGTTTAATCAGGTAATCCTACTTTTTTGAAGTAGGAATTTTTAAGACTCAGCCAGGTGACTTTATGTTGATTTGATGCCTCTTTTATGGTTTGACTTTTTAAAACCATTTTTGCTTCTCGGCTCGTCTGTGGCTAGATGCTGTGTTTCCACAGCCAGTTTCATAGACTTTGTAAGGGATCTCTTCCTGATCTCAGGGTGGCCGCTACCTTCCCCAGTACTGCAGAATGTTCCCTCCTCTTTGTTGCCTCTCTGGACCAACTTAGGGCTTGGAACCCAGCTCGGAAATCGTCTCGGTGTATGAGCTATCAAGCAGTTCAGCCCAGGAGCTCCCCGAGCCTGCTGCTTTGCCACCGCTCTGTCCACCGGAGCCTGTTTTCTTTTTACTGTTAACTGCATCCTTGAGACTATGAAACACTGTTTTTGCCTTTGATGCTGTAAGTTTTCTTTTCTGAAAAAATTAACTATCCTCCCTCTAGTTTCCATAATATTCTTGGACAATCCGTTTTATTAACGTGTGTGTGTTTGGATGTATTTCTCCTGAAACTTGAAAAATAATTTATTGTAAAAAATAAATCCAAAAAATCCTAAGTCTTGAAGAATGATTCCCCTTTGATTTGACCCCTCCTTTAGAAGTTTGATGGCCCACAATAGTTATGCATTCATCAACACAGCAAATTAATTCTTCCCCAATCACTTGGGCCAAGCTACCCAGTCTGTATAGTAATTGGTCAAGACAAGTTTGTGTTCCAGTTTCGTTACTCTGTGCCATGTGGTTCATGAGAAAATCCTCGTCCAAACCGGAACCGTAGATGTTGGGTTGAGTCACAGGTAACAGGAAGCTGGAGGCCAGCTCACTGTTGCAGACAGCAAGTAGCCACAAACAGCTTTGAAACTAAGTCGGCTGAATAAGAAATGGCCAGAGAGTAAAGGATCAGCAACGTCTGCATCTTAGGAAATCTCTTAACTTTACAAGGTATGATATTCCATACAAGGTATGATATTCTGTTGACCCATTTTTGCCTTCTGGATATTATGCCAGCCCACTTCTTTCTAGCAGAATAGACTATATATAACTCAGTTCAATTTCCCCTCTAGATCCCTCTTGTTTTCATTGTAAAAATTGAACAGGAAACAAGTGATCCCTCGGAACTGAAGACAACCCCAAAAAAAGCCTTCAGAAAGTGTCATGATGCTTGCTATAGGTTTATATAGCAATCTGGAACTGCTACCTATATATTTTCATTAGGCTTAATTAAATGTAGTCCAGTTGTTCTTGGCTTCCCAGGATGTCTTTAATAAGCTTATCTTAGTTTTCTTTTTCTAAGCAGTTGGGAAAATTTCTTAAGAAAGTGGTAGACTGCAATCTGCTCATTGGTATTTTCATTTTTAAAGGCATGGTAGAGGCCATTCCTTGCTTTTCAGTGTGCTCTCTTTCCATTTCTTGCTTGTAAAATAATTTTTTAAGTCCATGGAGAGCACCTTGTGAGTAGTAAAGGGATCTGATAGCAGCAGACTAACACATTTTAGGCATCTGTTGAAGTGAGTAGTAGCTCACAAGACCTTAACACCTTTTAATAACTGATTAATCTGAAATGCTTCACACGTCTTCCGATTCTTGGCTACCGTAGACTAACCCGGCTTTCTTACAATGTGTAATGAAGGAGTAGGCAACTAGGCTTCAGCTGAAGAAAAAAATCCCTCTGGGTTGTAACTCTGCTATATCCTACTAAGATGAACCTGTCAAATGCATATGTATGTTTGTGTACTTATTTTAGACTTGTGCACTTTCTCGCAAGATATTTTCCTGAACGGTTGCAACTCTACATTCTGTCTTGGTTGCTCCTTTGAAGACCAAACTTCTTTATAAATAAATAGTCCATTAAAAGTGCACAGTGATGCATATTAGCGTGGATAAAATCTCATCTGCCATTTGCTTTAATCCTTAGATTCTGCAGGGTGCCATATTTTACGAAATTTTGTAGCTCTGTCATATATAACAGTATTTCCATTGGGAACAACTGACCTGTCACGCTGGGAATGGAATTTTTCTTCCTCAATAATATATCCTCTTTCAATTTTTGGGTGAATTTGCCTTCTGTTTCCGCTGACCAGCTCATAGGTTTTGCAGTCAGCACATACTAACTGCCAAGAAGACATCACACTTTTAAAAAGCTATTTTTAACGAGCAGCAGATTGGGTCAGTGGCTGTAGGAGAATTAGCAGTGTGTCCTTTTTTGAAGGGACCTTTTTTTAGGAGTGGATCAACATGTCAGAGGTCTTTTTTAACCTGGATTGTAGTTCAATAATAAATTGCCAAAAATGGATGATGGGACTCATTACTGATTTCTGGATTTAAACTTTACACATGAGATCTGCTAGGATCTCTTGCCTGCCATCAATTATTTGGTATGTGCTCTACTTATAATGACTATGTCCCTTCTTTCTAGCTCTCAATCACCAAAAATAAAACAAAATATATGGCTCCATTAGCTGTGAAAAACTGTCGTGCTGCTTTTTCTCAGCCTTTTTACTTTATTCTTATTTTGGTAGCCATCATGATGAGTAATTTTTGATAGCTGGTGGTGGTTTCATTTATTGGAAAATATTAAATCAGAGATGTAATATTTTGAGAGATATATATAGATACACATATTTAATAATTTAATAATTTGATTTATATACCGCATTTTTCCGTTGCAATGGACATATACTTGCAGACACCCACCCACAGCAGGCTTTACAATACTTTTTCTAATAAACTATGTGAATTTAATGTAAAAAGTCCTGGTCCATCAAAAATTGTTAATGGAGACATAGATAGGATCTCCTGAGATTCCGTTAAAAACCCCTTGCAGGCAGGATATGAAAAACATCTCCCCTTCCCGGACAAACCTACCATTCACATTAAGACCCAGTATTATTATTTTGGGGGTCTAGAACAGAAATTGGATTACAGTTTTGATTCCAAAGGAATGGCAATTATTATAATTTGATAATTTGTGAAACTGAAAACACTAGAGCAAGGAAACAGAATGAGTCTCGCTGGCAGTCACTGCATAGATTTTGACTGTGTACATGCATCTTTTGAGACGGTATCGACTCCTGAAGATTGTCTGGAGAAGGATTGGGCAGGATTTTGGATTTATGCACTGCCCATCTCACTATCTGACCCTGGGAAATTTACAGTTAAAAGCCATAAATCCATATAAAAAAGATAGTAAAAAATAGTTTAAAAAGCAAAGGAAGCTCTCTCAACCTACCAACCATCCCAAAGGTTGCATATCATTCATGGATCCCCAGATTTGTGTGAAGCCAGGTGTTCACGCTCTTCTGGAAGTACAGAAGGGGGGGCAGCCTCATTTCTGAGGGCAACGTGTTGTATAGGGCAAGTTCAATGGCAGAGAAAGCTCCCTTGCCCTTTGCTTTCTTCATCCAAGGGCCAAGGGACGTCATCCAGGTCAGAGGTTGCCAACCCGGGGTCCGTGAGAAAATGTGGGTGGTTTGCGGGCTGGGCGCGTCCAATAAGATGTGTCTGGCCCTCTCCCTGTCCCACCTACACTATATTAAGTGTAGGCGTACGCAGCGGGCGAATGAGCGGTAGCAATTCTCTGTGTGTGTGTCTGCCTCTCTGTGTCTCTGTCGCATTCTCATTCTCTCTCTGTAGGTTTGGTTATAAACTATGTTAGATCACAAGCAGAAAATCTGTGACTCTCAGAACACAAGACTTAAATTCCCATTAGCCCGAGCTATTAAGATGCACCAATTAAACTTTTAGAGAAACATCTCAATGTGGTTTTATTGTTGCCAAGCTTAGTATGTAGCTGTCGTATCTATTCATTCGTTCAGTTCCTATATATTCAGGTGGTCTTTATTATGTGCAGAGTTTCCATTCCAGCTGAATAACCATGAATAGCAAGGAAGCTGCTAAGAAGATGCCGAAAACACACATTTTATTGTGATGCTTTCATGAACTCGGAAAACCCAATAGTGGGCTTATATTCAAATGTTTCAATTGTTCAATTGAAACAGCTGCCCGTCTCACTTACGTGACTCCATAAAACATAATCCACAGAAGTATGCACCCCTTACTTTAATGCTATGCATACATTACAAACAATACTACCATGTTACTGGCTCCATTCCTCCACTAGTTCTCCAGGCACAATGGCAAAATCATGTCTTCAGGGCTTTTCAGTGCTCCAGTGAGTCCTAACCATTTCCCTCCCTTTGTGGAGTGACCCAAGCTCTACTAAAAGACGTCAGTCAATATCCTGACCATCTGTTTTTGAGGATTAGGAGCAGAAAGATCCTGGTCTGCTGTTGGACTTCCTGGAGAAGTCAAGTTGGGAACAGAACGCTAGAGTGACTGACAGGACAGGTTGTCCCAAAGATGCTTTTCCAAAAGGCGACTGGACTTGGTTTTCCCTTGAAGATGCTTCTCATCCAAGCAGCTTCTTCAGACCGGGCACGTTGCTTTTACAAGGAGACATTTTATTTGTCCCTGGAGCGTACAATGTGAACAGAACAGGAAGTGATTTGTGGTGTTGGGAACACGTACCAGGTTGTCTGCTCAGTCTTCGTTCATCTTTGCTAGCTAGGCTTCTGGTTAGATCCTTCAGGGCTGTTCATAGAAGATAACACAATAAATATTTTAAGAGTTAGTGGTTTAAAAAAAAGCCGTTCCCGGTTCCTCTGCTGTGCACATGTGCACATGAACCTCTGTCTGTTATTTTAATGAGAGGAGAGGAGATGTTCTTGTGACTTCTGCAGAGTAGGACAAATGACAAAGTAGTTAATTAATTTGGTGGAGTCTTATTTTGGCCTTGCAAATGGAATACTGGTAGTCCTCGACTTACAACAGTTCATTTAATGACTGTTCAAAGTTACAGCGGCACTGAAAAAAGTGACTTGCGACCCTTTCCCACACTTACAATCGCCGCAGCATTCCCATGGTCATACGATCAAAATTCAGATGCTTGGCAAGTGGTTCGTATTTATGATGGTTGCAGTGTCCTGGGGTCACATGATCCCCCTTTCTGATCTGGCAAGCAAAGTCAAGGGGAAATCCAGATTCACTTAACAACCATGTTACTAACTTCAGTGATTCACTTCACAACTGAAGAAAAGTCGTAAAATGGGGGAAAACTCACTTAAATGTTTCTGTCATGTTCTCAACATTCCCTTGTTCAATAATCAACGAACCAATCCACGCCATAGAATATGTTGTTGTTTTAATTGAATCCAAAGGTTGCAGAAGAATTAGTATTTCTCTGAGATGAGGAATGCTAAAACTGATGCATCTTAGGTGTTCATGCGCAGTTCAGCCGATCGCCGTTAAGTTCCTCCTACATCACTATGGGGATTATCTTGGTGGCTTCTCTGTGTGTCACGTGGGCAGCCACAGTTGATAAGCATTTCTACACAGAGATCCGCCTCTGCAGTTCCAGGGAGATCAACTCCCCACCCACCCCAACTCCCAACCATGACAAATTCCCAAAGGAACATGACCTGGTTCATTTACAGTCACAATAGATTAGAAAGGAATTTGACATTTTCATTTAACATACATTTGGAGCCCTGTTTTGGTCATACGTCAAGGACTATCTATAGTCCCTTGCCAGGCCCAAAAGAAAGACCATTTCGTCATAAAATTCTTCTAGTTGTTTAATGTCCTGCCTGAATTTTCACGGGAGACTAAGCAGTAACACACAAGAGGTCCATAAGAGAAAGCCAGAAATGTATGGGTTTATTTAACTGTACTGAAGTGAGATGTATTCCCCCGCCCCGCCGTTCAGATTACTTTTGAAAAATGGAAGAAAAAAAGGTTAAGCTGAGAGTGGGGAGGGATAGCATATGACAAGAACAAGGACAAATTTGGGAGGGAAGGAAATTTGCTTTAACTGAATTTTTCCCAGATTTACAGTGACATTGTTCGAGGGGTGAATAGGGAAGTGATGCCAGTGCATTGTATCTTGTGCTTAAATATTTAGGTAGAATTGTGCCATGGGAAGTTGCTATGTGTTGCCTTTAAACATGTTCCAGAAGCAGTCTTTGCTTCTGTACCTCGAGTACAGGTAGCCATCGGCTTGCGTCCGGTTGCTTAGTGGCTATGCAAAGTTGTGATGGTCCATCGAAAAGTTACTTATAATCTGGTTTCAAAGCTCCTACATCACCTGCAGTTGTGCGTCCACAATTTGGGACGCTCACCTATGAGCATTGATGGCCATTTGCAGCACTCCACAGTCATGTTGAACGCAATTTACGGTGGTATTGCTGGAAAATGTTGTTTACTTCTGCTTTCCAGCAAAATTCAGTCCAAACAATGAGTTCACTTAAAGTCTGCACCGTTCCCTTAAACAACCTCAGCAGTCGCTTGACGACTCCCACAAAGCCGGTTGTACAGTTGGGCCTGGTCAACGTAACCCATGACTGTCACCTTTACGACCATCATGGTTTACGACCGTAATTGACAAGTTCAATTATAGTCATAGATCGAGGACAACCTGCATATAACAAGATGAGTCTCTCTTCCTTTGCATCTCAAGATTTCCCGCCAATCTTTGCACGCAGAACTTCACAATGGGGTCTTCTATAGATGCTTCCTGCTAACTGGGCAGATATGGAAGAGAGAACCATAGTGCGAGCCTTCCTGATTTGAAGTTTTCCTGTAAGTTGCTTTGTATTATATTTATCTTCTTGTCTTTGTGATGCTGAGCAAAATCCTGCCCCCAGGATTTTAGATATTAATCTTGAGTGCCTTTAATGTCCTACTTTTTTACAGGGAGAAATCTTGATTCTTGGGTTACATCTTCAGAGACAAGTGAGGAGTATACAGTTATCCACCGCTCTCTCTCAAAAGATTTTGCAGTTGGGGGCTGGGGATGGCAAAGGCTCACAAAGGTCCCTCAATAACTCAGTTTCCTTGTATTCCAAAGTGCAGAATGACCCTGTGATTTTATAGTGCGGTTCAGCTTAAATTTCATCCTCCAACCCCCCCTTTTTGTAAATATCATTTTCAACAACAGTTGCTTTGTAAAACTTGGGTATTGAAGAAGGTGTGAACAGCACAAAGTACTGTATCTCAGCATTGAGCATTTGACAGCTGGGTTAAAATACACGCATCATGTGCCACGATCTATGTGACTTCTCACTTATCAGCCATCTATTTCAGATAAATAGCAGCTATAATCCTGACAAGTGCTCAGGAAAACACCATACAATTCACACTTGAATGCCTTGCCATAAATAAGGAGAGGGTGTGAATGGTTAGAAGGAAACAGGCATTCTCACATTAATCACTTGCTATGTTAATATTCTGTTTACCTGAAAAGGTGTTCTTGAAGGTAAGGCCTTCTTCCTATGAATAGATTGTTTCTTCATTAGAAAATTAGTTTTTATATATCTGCACATTTCAGAGTAGCTCCTTGGAGGTTACCATAATGATAAATCTTTTAAAACACCTGACGTCTCCCTTAAAGAAAAGGGGGGGGGAATCAGAATGCATAACTGTCACCCCAAAACGGGTTTAGATTAAAAAAAAGATACTGATTTGTCTCCATGATCCAATCCTTAATGAAACTAAGACCACACTCTAAGAGAAAATTTTTATAAGATGATGTATCGCTGGTATCTAACACCAGATAAGTTGTCAAAAGAATATATAGAGCTATTTCAAATGAATGTTGGCAAATGTAAATGTTACGGTAGACATGTGATCTTAATACAGAAGATTCTTAAAGTGAATATAAACAGAAAACCAGTGACTTTTCTTCTAGGCCTTAATGGATAAAGAATTTGAAAAAATAAATGTTTGGAACTTGGATATTATAGATGCTGTCAGCAGCAAGATTACTTTATGCACAAAAATGGAAGGACAGTGTGATTTCCACAATCAGAATCAGAATTAGAATTTATTTTGTCAAGTGACACACAAGGAATTTGTTTTCGGTGAACATGCTCAATATCTACATATATACAATAAACAACTGTGATTACAGTCAAAGATAGATTCATAGTCACTCAGCAGAGATGACTGAATTGACTGCTCTGCTTAAAGAAAAAAAACGCAGTTAATTTTGTTTCTACTTGGAAACCACTTTTGGATCTTGTGCTCGAGGGGGAAAAAAAACCAAAACTTTGATTTTTGGGTTTTGCTGATTAGATAGGTATGGTGTTATAGAAATGACTGGTATATATTATTATGTAAAAATAAAAGGTTGAGGTTTCATATTACTAGTTTAGTTTAGTTTATACTTTATTGTCATTGCACCTCATACAACGAAATTAAATACCATCCTCAGTGTATATATACATAGAAAACGATAAAGATAAAACAAAAACACACATCCTTCACATTCTATACAAATAAATCGCAAACCCCTGATATTGCATTAATATTGCACTATGCAGTAGAATATGGCTACTGCTCTGGGATAAAAGCTGTTTTATCAACGCTTTTTTTCCCTTTCCCACTGACTACCCTACCCTTTGCTCTCTTCCCCTGTTCCTTCCCTATTTTACCTTTATTTTCATTTTTCTTTACATTTTTTTGTATTCTTTGTAATTTTGAATCATAAAACTAAGAGCAAGCTTCTCTTTTAAAATAGAGGTAATCTCCCCTGAAAGGAACTCTGGACATTTCCTAGACTTTATTGCTGCTAGGAGTGAAATTTGTCTCTCACCAGGATTGTTCCCCCATTGGTGTTTGTGCTGAGCAGTGGGTTAATAATATACATTGTCAATTTTGCACGACTTCATTTGTTTCTGGAGGCTGAATTAGAGCCAAGTCTGGTTTTTCTGTGAATTTGGAGGCATCGCTCAGAATTGACGCGCTTCTGGCTCCAGATGATTGGTGCTTCTGGTAGCGCCTGCTGCAACGCCAATCAGCTGTAGCCAAGCGAGCCGATTCTCCGCCCTCTGTAGAACCTTGACAGCAATGCAGCTACAACAAACTTTGCCCTAGGCATGTGCACGACTGCCGCTGCTTCAACTCATCTCCCCTATACTTCTCTGAAACTGGACAACATGGGCGTCATGTACCATCTGCCAGGTACCGGCGTACCACCAGTGGTACATGTACCGTGGGTTGAAAAGCCCTGATCTAGACCAGGTGTGTCCAAGCCGCATCCCACAGGCCACATGCTAGTATTGTGGCCCTACAAGATAATAAAAAAACATAAAAAAGTAAAGGAAGTTTGTTATGTATATTAGATTTTGTGTGCGTGAGTGTGGCCTAAAACAATTTGTCTTTATTCCATCTGACCCAGGCAAGCCAAAAAGTTGGACAACCTTGATCTGTCTAGTCGACAGGGCTTCACACTGGATTTGAAAGGGCCAGAAGAATAGATTATATCCCACGTTCCTCTAAAGCAGTGACCCCCAACCTTTTGGGCACCAGGGACGGGTTCCACGTATAAAGGGTTTTCTGCAGACCGGAGGGGGTGTAGTGTTGTGTGTTGCCTGCATTCCACGAATGGGGCTTAGTTTGTGCGGCCTGGTTGCTGGGATGCTGTGGACCGGTGCTGGTCCACGGACCGGGGGTTGCGGACCCCCTGCTCTAAAGCTCAAGGACCCTGCATGGAATTGCTTTTGGCTGGCGACCCCCAGGGGGAGAGCCTTCTCTGTGGCGTCACCCACCCTCTGGAACGATCTCCCCCTTGCTATACGAACAATTCCTGACCTTCGGACCTTCCGCTGTGCCCTGAAGACCCATTTGTTTCAACTGGCCGGCTCGGGATAGCCGTGCCCCGATCCTCCTATGCTAATTGGGATTAGATTATTTCAAATTTTTTATTTTTTAAATCTGGATATCATTTTATTGTTCCCTTTTAATCAGGCATTATTTAATGTTTTTATTATGCTTTTAGATTATATGTTTGTACCGTGCTCTTAATTGCCTGTAAGCCGCCCCGAGTCCTCCGGGAGAGGGGTGGGATATAAATAAAAATTATTATTATTATTATATTACCCCCAAAGCAGCAATTCTGTGACATGGATTGGGCTGACGAAAGAGCCCAGAGTCACCCATTGGGAATCCATGATTGAGGAAGGACTTGGACACGAATTTGCCTGGTCCCAATCCAGCGCCTTCACGCTAGGCCACATTGCTCTTAATCCAAGAGGGAGCGATCGGCCCAAAGTCACCTGAGTCTCCCCCATCCTATTCCAGCACCTTAGCTTCTCCCTCTCGTTGGTAGCACTCTCCGCTATGAAGTAATCCTTTGCTTCTTTCTGCCTCCCTCAAAGCTTGCGAGATATTTTTTTTTAACACTGACGTTTTAAGATTACAGGCAAAGTTTTAAATGGTTGCCCGTATACTTTAAAAGAAATGTTTTCGCATGAACTAATTCGATGGCATTTTTCATTTTATGGGCGAGTATTTTTAGCCTTGCGTGTCGTCATGGAAAAGCACATTAAAAATGGCTTAATAATAAATAAAGCAGTTTTGCTCATACATGGACCCTTTGTGGGGTGAACACAGGAAAACCTTTCCTGCACGACAATGAAGAAACCAATAACGCTGAAGAGAATGAGAAAGAATCTTGAATTAGCACCTAAAGGAAGAAGAAGAGAATTTTTTTTTGTTTAAAAACGAATTTAGCTAAACAGCAAAAGACAATCAAACAGTATCGCTCACGATAGGTACCACTTGCAAGCAAAAATGATTGTATTCGTCAGTAGAACATTAATAAACACGACGGGCATTTTATGGTTTGTGGTGAGAACGTCAAAGAGTGATATGTTTTATTTTTTTGGGGGGGGGAAGGCTTGTTAGTAAATTAATTTATGGATAATTGTGCAGATTGGCATTATTTCCAAGCAGCAGAGAATCGGTTTGGTCAGTTTTACCCACAACCTTTTCCTGAAAATTTTGGGAGTATTTAGAGGCAAGGGGTTCAAATATGTTGTGAGTTGAAACACCGTCAGTCGGCTTCAAAACAGAGGTCAAATGAGGGAAAATGTTAAGCTGACCCAGCTGATTCCAGCTTGGCACCTGGTAGATAAAAATAATAACTAGAACACCAAACTTTGATGGTGTTCTTTGGTTTTTTTTTATTTTCTCCCTCTCACTTTCTTGGAATGATAAGGGCATTTCCTTTATCTTGAAATGCCAACCCTCTCTTTGCATCACACTTTTCCTTTCTGTTCCGTGCCGTCCACAGCATTGTCTTGAAAAACAACTTTGGTAAACTTTCAAAAGGCGTAGCATTTTTTTTTATCTTCAAAGTGCAGAGACTTGCTGTTGGTTTTCCTCTCCAGATGTTCAGGTCTACAACCCTTACGCATTATAGACGTTTATTAGAGAAATAAACTGATCCCTTATTTGCTGGATTTTTGTCTGGGTTTTAATGGGGTTAATGCCGTTTGGTTTCCATTTTTCATTTCCCTTTTTATTTTGTAAGCTGTGTTGATTGTCTAACAGCTAAGCAAGGTTATAAATCCCATACTGAACCAGCCAATCAATAAAATCCCTTATTCTTGGTTATAGTGGCTGGAGTTGATAAGAGTTAGTCAAAAACACATTGAGGACACCAAGCTGTTTCTCCTGATATGAATTGCAAGACTTGTTCCATTGATTTTGAAGGCTGCTCTTTGAATCCTTTTTTTAAAATTTATATCCCATATTTACTATTTTCATAAATAGCTCAAGATGATGAGCACACTTAATGCTCCTTCCTCACAACAGCAACTCTGTGAGGTCAGTTGGGCTGAGAGGGACTGATTGGCCCAAAGTCACCCAGCCAGGCTTCCTGTCGAAGATGGACCTAGAACTCTCCTGGTTTCTATAGCCTGATGCCTTAACATCAGCTTTTCAAACTGTGGTCCATGGGCCCCTTTGGGGTCCGTGACAAGTTGCCAGGGGGTCCGCAGACAGGCCAAGAAAAATTAGGAAAAAGTAACATGCATGAATTGTCAATTAGTAATTAGTTGAAATTGTGGGAATGGAGTCCGCCATGTAGCAATGACATATTTTGAGATGCTTAGCTTGAAAAAAGTTTGAAATCTTCTGCCTTAACCCATATATGTCAAATACAAGGCCTGCGGGCCACATGTGTCAATCTGGCCCCGGGGAGACCTTTGGAAGGCCTGTTGTGAGCTTGAGTAGGCTGCGGACGGGTCACAGGAACTGGGGGAGGCCTCTGGAAGGCTGATGGTGAGTGGAGGGTGGTTGCCGATGACTGCGAGTGTATACGCAGGGATGTTGATGGCTGTGGGGGGCACCACAGGTGGCACTGATGTCTACAGGGGGCTTCGGGGGGGCACCGGCAGCCATGGGAATGTGGGAGGCGGCCGCCGTTGCCCAAAGCGGCAGTCAAACTGACCTGTGATGAAATTGAGTTTGACACCCATGCCTTAACCACTCGACCAAACTGTCTTTTCTTGCATTTCCTATATATTGAGATGTCTAACTTGATTGTACATCAGGGTAGGCAGCCTTTTTAAATAAAGAGCATGTCTGAGACCGTAGCTTGTATTCCTGTCAAGTTATTGCTTATGATCCATATTTCAACATGCCTAGAGGAGAGAAAGATGGCACCGCCATATGGGTGGCGTATATTTTTACGCTTTCAAGTCAGTCTTAATTCTTGGTGAGCACTTGCTGAACAGCCTTCTGAGCAGTGACCCAGTTTGAAACCAGATCCCTGTTGCTCTTTGCCTTCTGCTTCTCTTCCTCTTCCCACAAACCACTATCTTTTCTAAAAGGTTGACCTGAGAGATAGATGGCCTGATGAGTGTCCACATTTGAGGGTAGCCTCAGGGCTGGATCTTAGTATGCCACTGGGGTTCTCCTTATATCACAGATATAGGTTAGCTTTTTTGCATTTTTAAACCTCTGTGCTCCAACCCAAACCCATTTCTCTGCCTTTTAAAGCACCCAGCACCTTGTGGGCTTATTGGCAGGGTGTTTTATGCCACAATCATTATTATATCCCCCCTCCCTCTTTATTTTTTGGTATAAATTGATCTGCTTAGATTTCAGTATTTGGACTGCTAGTGAAAAATGAATTGTCTTGAACCGGGCATATTCACACGAAGCTGTGGAAAAGGGACAGATGCAGCTTGGAGAAATAAATGATTAAAAAAAAGGAACCTGGTCAAACTGGAGCCAGGCTGGAAACGAAATGAAACGGGCACAACAACGTCTGCCCCCCTGCTACCTCAGTGAATATATAAACATCTCCCAGCCACCCAAAGTAAATGTCAGGTTGTTTCACGAAGGTCAGGAGGAAATAACATCTGACACTTGAATCCGTCATCCCAGTTGGCTGCGCGTTGCTTTTCATGCCCTCTAGTTTTGTGCCTCCTCGGTTCCTTCGGGCCTTTGGATTGGAGGCTTGCAAATTTTACTCGGTGCCCAGGTCAATTCCGGGCCTCCCAAAGTGGGTTTGGCAACCCAGATCCGAGGCAGCTGGGTTTTTGGGAGTTGTTGTTTGCAGGGCCCTCATTTTGATGCTTTCAATCAAAGCAGCTTCCCAAACTTTTGAGTCGTCCCAGTTTTGCAAGTAGCCTTTTAGACGATGACATATGGGAATAAGAGAGAGAGAAAAATTCCATTTTTACACACTATTAATAATAGTTTAAGAACTCTTCTTCCACCAGTCTCTGACTTACATATTCTGACTGGTTCATCTATGGCACCAAGCCACAATGAGGTTGTTTTTGGCTCCATGTATTGTGAAATCCTACCCAGCTGTCATTGGTAAACCATGGTTTGTGGTTTAACGTTGAGAGAAGGATCATCGAACAGCCAGATGAAGGGAAATCCAATCAGCAAGCACATTTGGCTAGTCTTCAAAGAGAAATGTAGCAGCAAGTCAAGTTACCCATAAGAAAAGGGTTACGTCGAGTACATGTTGCAATCTAACTCTTACCCTAACACTAACCCCAAGGCATGACAACAAGATTTGTAAAATAAAGGCCAGAGCCTCCTTCCGAATAAAGAAACTATGAAGGAGAGCTGAGGCTCCATGAAAACCGGAAATAGCACCTCATCCTTGCAATCAATTAAATTACCACCATAAGGAAGAGACTTTAACAGGAATCGATCACATTCCCAAGAGATAGAAATCTAAAGACAACTACTTTCAGAAACATTTGCAGAATATGGTAACGGAAACCTAGGATCTAGTACAGGGAACCTTTGATGCTGTCGTTATTTTTTCCTTCTCACACTCAAATATAATTGCTATTGTAAATACGTATAGACTGTAAAAAAAACAATATAAAAAGCCTTGCATTCACCAATGATTTCAGCAGCTGGCCTCATGAGCCTAACATCGCTGTTTGGTTTTCCAGAATAAAACCTCCTTTCTGAATGACTTGCTTCTATGCTCATTATTTCATCTGAGACTCGCGGCTGGAGAAAAGGACCAGGAACTTACTTCTCACAACGTGGTCTTAAAATGCTGCCAAATGGGATTTATTTAGTCAATCATGGATAAACCATATACTGTATAAATTCATTTTCTCTCACAAACGCCACAATTCCTCATAGATAACTCATGCTTTCATATGTACTGCTGTCTTCTGAAACACATTCACTTCCCTTTCTTTTTCACCCATGCTCTCTCAGCAGTCTTTGCAACCTCTAAGAAATACGTTTCACACTTTGTTTTCCTGATGTTGGTCTTGGGAGGTAGTTCAGATAAGAAGCACGCCAAGAAGAACTAGCTCTCATGTTATTCTAAGGCTTCAATTAACCACATCCTGCAAGTCTGAAAGTACTCCTCTCCCTCCTCACCTTTACAGTCCAAGAACTAGGGAGAGTCTCTTCTGAGATGTTTGCTAGATCCTCACCTATTCTACAGACTCAGCTGCCTCTTCTCCAACTGTTGTCTAGTATGCACCTCTTCCTCCTGTCTCCCAAGGATATTTCTACATACCCTTGCATCCTCAAAATTGGCAGGTTTGTATTTGCCCATTTCATACAGCAAGAAACAGCGTCAGCCCTCCTGAGTAAACTAGATGGGAAGTGGGACTAGTTGAATGTAGTCTACTTTATCGTAAAGCTAGAATGACAGAATCTTGCAGGCCTAAAAGCACAGACTTCCCACCATTACTTTTAGAATCAGAGGGTGAAATCTTGATTGTCATAGTACAACACGTGTACAATGAGATTGGCTGATTCTCCCATCGTGCACACCTCCCAACACATGCAAACAGCTCACAGTGAAGACAGAGACAAATCCCTGGTCTAGTGAACCTACTAACAAACACCCTATTTCCCATGTGAATCTATGCCGACCCCACAAGTCAACCATACCACGTTGTTATAATATTTTTTTTCATTTAGGAATCTGACAGCCCATTTATAAAAATCAGAATCAGAATCTATTGGTCGAGTGTGTTTGGACATACGAGGAATTTGTACATGCTGTATACCTACATACATACAATAAAAAAACTGTGATTACAATCATAGGATACATTCTAATCATAAAGAACATTCATCTTGTCATGTTC
>JANHFO010006767.1:60290-73777 GCA_032468095.1 Pareas carinatus | reverse complement strand
AAGAAAGAAAGAAAGAAAGAAAGAAAGAAAGAAAGAAAGAAAGAAAGAAAGAAAGAAAGAAAGAGAAAGAAAGAAAACATTGCCTTTCAGGATAGTCTGAGCCTGATGAGCTTCTCTTATATTCAAATGCTTTTTTTCTTTACAGTTCTACAGACTATGGAATTAGACTTCAGTTTCTACAGCAAAGGTGTATTTGAGATTATTCTGTTATACCCCTTCCAAGAATAGCCTGCTACAATACCATCAGGTGGATGGGCAATCTGTTAAATATGCCATTCACTTTTATATAGATCTAGACAACATTCTCCTATCTAGCACCCTTGAGATTAGATTGTAAATGGTTTGCAGAATTCCTGCCAAGCATGCCTGTTGAAGTCTAGAAAAATATTGCAATACATTCTTTATAAACAGTTTCTGAGTTTCCTTTTTGGGGGGGGGGGACTTGGAGGGAATTCACTATCCCACTCTTCATGCTCCACTATGCTATGTTTTCTGTACAGAAGTGTTTTCTTTTCTTTTTTTGTTCAGTGGAAACTTGACTTTATAAAAGAAACTTCTGAATGACAGTGTCACAGGAAATGTCCAGTTTGGTTTGAGGAAGCAATTTGTTTCATACAAGAACTTGAGACTCAATAATGACTGCATTTTCCCAAGGGATTCTGAATAGTAATAAAGGAAGATGTATTGCAGCCCCTATCTGTATGCAGTAGTTTAAATGAAGTGAGACTTTATTCTGCTTAAAGATTCATTTCTTATGCTGCTTTTTAAAATGTTATGCATGCCAATTTAAATAAAAGATCTTTAACATAGTGCTGGTCATAAATCTAGATTTAAAAAGAGAATAACTCTTAAAAGGTGCTCTTGTATAATATTTGTTAACTCACTACCTGCACACAGTCTTCTTAACTCTACATTTAAAGAGCAATATAATCTAGGTCAGAGGCTTTCAACCTTTTTCAAGTTGCGGACCTCAAAACATGTCCTTGCTACCTGGCGGACCCCATTCCCCAAAATTCAACAAATTAGTAATCAACAATTCATGTATATAACTTTTTCAAATTTTTCTTGACCTGTCTGCGGACCCCCTAGCAACTTGCCACAGACCTCAAGCGGTCCTTGGACCCTAGGTTGAAAACCTCTGATCTAGGGGGGAAAATAGTATTACGTTTCACTGACAAGCCAGTCGAGCATGATAGAATGATAGAACTTGGGAAACTGTGTAAAAGCAAATTAGATTTTATTAGGTTTTAGCCTTTGATTATAGATCATTTACGAAAGCACTAAACTCTTAGTTATCTCTGTTATTGGAGTCCGGCATGGCAGAGATGAGGGCAAACTTGTTTATTTAAATATTTATATGCTACCTTTCCCCCTACCATTTTCTTTTACACTTATACACTGTACATTGAAGCCTATCCGAGTTTCCACTATCAGTTGCCCTTCTGGATGCTGAGAATTGGAATAAAGCCTCCAACCTTTTGCTTTATTCTCAGAAAACGTTTACCTCGAACTGTAGCAGAAAAAAAGGTTAATCCTCCTTTGTAGATAACCTTTGAAAATATATTTTAAAAGTAAGCTAATATAAATTTGCTCACAGATTCTTTGCAAGACACTGAGCATCAATAAAACAAAACACTATAGACTTTGCATAAACAAAGATGGAGATTCATTTTATATCTAATCTATATATCACTTTCCTCTAGATAGAAATACTGTATTGATTATTTTGTTCATAGTAAAAATATTTATACTAACAGCAGCTAGGGTATGGAAATAAATATACAAAAGCAGAGATTTACATTCCTTATATGCCTTTTTAATGTATTTTAGCACAAAAACATTAATAAACCTTTAGTTCTTCTCTTCACTTCCACGGTATTGTTATCCTTCGTTTGGAAGATGAGATAAACTCCATGGATATATGCAAATAAATATTTTAATACACTCAAATGGAAATGATTCTTAAAGAAAAATGAGTGTAAATCAGACTTGCCTGCAAAGGAAAGCATCTATTTTCAGCTAGGAATACAAATGCTCTCTTCAGATTAACAAAGTGTCCTTGCTTTAGCACTTCAATCCATCCCTCTGCCTCTTTAATTTCCCTTTATGCTTGTGAAATAATTCTGTCATTCTGAAATGGCAGGGATTGATCGTTAAATTGCTGTTGCATAATTTGTCTCATCACTTCACTGGAGGCAAGATATGACTGAAAGTTCAGGTTTTCTGAAACCCACTGCTAAGAATAACTTTTGTAGCACTGGACAGTTTAGTTTGCCATTTAAACGAGTGGCATTTTAATTAATAACTCTAAATTATACCAGAATTGAATGTAGTATTTTTAGTAATGTTCTTACCACATTCCTGGATAGAAGTGGCCACATACTGCTTGGTTTTGGCGGCAAGCCATTCCACCATTGCTCTGGCGTTCGTCCTGTTGAGCTGAATGGGTACACTGACATTTCTCTAAAATCCAAGATCTGTTCTGCATTCTTTGTGGCTTAATTGATTGAATGGAAAGGCAGATCCCCCCCCCCCAGACCCTTGTTTAACTATGCTAGATTTAAAGACAGCTTGAAAGCATATTTATAGGGCTAGAAAAGACTGTTGAAATTGGGCCTTGTTATCCAAAAGGAAGGAGATATCTCAAAGGTGCTTTTTTTTTTGAGGAAGATGACATTTCACTATTCATCCAAGAAGCTTCATCGGTTCTGGCAGGATGGTGGGGGTGATGGAAGAATTAGTTCTGACAGGATGGAGGGGGTGAGTTGAAAGGATCATGTTTCTTCGCAGTCATCATTAGCACTCTGGGAGTTCTCTTGAAGCCACTTGGGGATCTATTTGTGACCTCAGAATCACCTGTATCAGAGTATAAATGGGTGTGGAATCTTCTTGGAACTTCTGGAAAGACTCTGTTGTAGACAGAAGATAGATGGTATCTTATCCCTCCACCCCTGTAGAGAGAGGGTTGCTCAGTGTTAACATAAGTATGTACATGTCCTTTTTTCTTAGAAACCAGTAAGTATAATTTGAAATGGGAAATAACCTGATTTATATAATATGCTAACTCCTAATCTAGTTGAGAGAACCAGTTTGGGATACTGGTTAAGTTATCTGACTTTTCTAGTTCTGCCTTGGGCACAAAGCCACTACTGAGTGACTTTGGGCCAGTCACTTCTCTCAGCTCAAGGAAGGAGACAATGACACACGCTGCTTCTGAAAACCCTTGCCAAGAAAAATATAGCGACTTGTTCAGATAGTCTCCAACAATTGGGTATGATTGAACAGAAGAGAAAAACAAATCTGATTGGCTGAAATTTAGCTTAGCCTGTGTGAACCCAGCCAATGTATGATTAGACAGATACACAACTTGTGCCAGTGATAAGACAGTAAATAGATGCAATCTTTGTCAGTTACTGGTTTTAAAGTTTAAAGACTTTCTGTGACTTTTTAGCTTTCTCTAACTTATGTTCCCAGTTATCCTTTATTAAAAATAAATGATGGCCAAGAATGCTGTTGTCAAAAGCTGTGATCATTATCTGTTTTTTTCTGTAAATGTAATCTTTTTAAAGAAATTACTTTTTTTTTACTCATGTTCAAATTTGTTTTCAAGAAGAGGAGAAAAACACAAGGACAAGTAACTTTTACAGTAACTAGTACAGCTTGTCATTCTGTGTAAATATTTCCTTTCGCTTTATTAATGTTTGTGAATAAAACATGACAATGGATTTCATAGGCAGAAGAATTCAATGCACATGATGTGTAGCATGTACTGTCTATCTTTGGTCTGAGAAACAATACAAATCATATTGTTTCTGATGCCAAGTATAGATATACTTTATATTTTTTAACAGGTTCATCTGAGTGGAAAATGATATTGATCCACAACGCAATCAGATGAGCCTTGTCACATAAACATTATACTACACCACGTATTAATCATTTAAATAGGCTGTGTAGAAAAAAGCATTCCTGTGGGTCAGGAAGGGTGAGATAAATCTATAGACTCCATAGAAATGGAGCATCATAGGACAGAATTTTTTTCAATGAAAGCGCTTCAAATGGGCTAACTTACAGAATGTGTCCAAATTCCAGGACTCAAAACACCTATGGAATTGACGTTTAGTAAATTTTATAAAACTTTTTATGACATAAATGACTATAAAAGATTTTATAGCAATAGCACTTAGACTTATATACCACTCTCTGAGTGGTTTACAAGGTCAACGTATTGCCTCCAACAATCTGAGTCCTCATTTTACCAATCTCGAAAAGATGGAAGGCTGAATCAACCTTGAGCTGGTCAGGATCAAACTTCTGGCAGTGAGCAAAGTTAGTCTGCAATGCTGCATTCTAACACTGTGCCACCATGGCTCCTATGACATAATTTATTTATGACACAATCCATTGTCAGAAAAAAAATCCTGTGGTCCTGATGTTGACTATATAGTTTTACGTGAGCTACTTTCAAGCAATAACTTTTAAGTACATTAAAAGCTCTGCCATTGTTGAAGGCATTGAAGAGTCTGGTAAGGAAATATCTCAGAAATGACCAAAGATCACAGATTGTCTAGTGTTTCAATAAAAATATAGTATAGGATATTCTTTTCACATGCCTTCTATCCTCTTATTTATGTCTTTGTTAGATTGATATTCTACTCTACCTCCAGGAGTTCAATCCTATGTGCATAGCATTTATGTCTCCAGTATTTTTCACATCATGATGTGAGGTAAATTGGGCTGAGAGATGGTTACTGGCCCAGTCATCCAGTGAGCTCTGTAAGAGAAGATAGAATTGCATGTATTTCCATGCCAGGTCAGATGCTGAAAGAATTTGGTTGTTTCTTCCCATTGGTAAATCAGCAACTGTGAATTTCTTTGGATTACACTGATTAATGGCACCATAGCAAATAATTCACCCCCAAAAACTGAAGCTGGATACAGGATGAGTGGCTTCAGCTCTTGCTGGCTCTTACAAAGGGTTTCTAATCCTCTTCTACATCATATCAAACTTTACTTATCCTAGCTGGCTGTATGTGGGAATAAATTTGGTAGTTTGGAGGGAAAGCCACGGCATAGACTATGATCTGATAAACGAAACATGAGTCAAAGGGAGCAGGTATGGCAAAAGCATCACAGAAGAGACCCTTCCTACTTTTCAGGACAATAAAAAGGAGGGATGGGATTCTGTTAATTTAACTTTACAATGGAGATAGAATTAGTACCCCTGAATGTGCTTCTTGCCTGAAATACCTCACAAAGCTGGGACTTTCAATTATTATCTTCAGCCCCTGTGCTACCAGCCTTGGCAATCTTGAAGAAACGTGGCAGGAATGGCTCAGGCTAATGCTTGGATGAGATTCTGTTAGGACATTCCTGGGCTGTAGACTAGACTAAATGTAGAAGAACATCCCAGAAGAAAGCAGTGACAAATCACTTATATTTGCTACAAAGAAAGCCACATGGATGTATCCAGGTAGTCAACAGGAGTTAAGCTAAATTGGTAGAATACTTTCATGAAAGTAAAGTCACAGAGAAGATGAAAAGCTTGTAAATTGGGGGGGAAATAAACACTATAAGGATTTCTACTTTCCTGTCAAAATACCAGTGCACATTTTAGACAGTAACAGTCATTGCCCTTTGCTAATAATTAATGACTGCTTGCAGGACCAATTAAAGGGTTCAATATTCATATAAAACTGTATGCATTTTCACTTCCATACAAAGAACTCAAAGTTATTGACAACGTTGCATATCCATGAAAGGATAAATAAATGAGTAGTTATTAACATGTTGAAAGTAGTCTATTGTCATTCAAAAGTCAGGAAAAGTTAATGTCAGAACTGACAAGAAGGCAATTATACTTCAGTAGTTTCATGTTTGAGCTGACATCTCATAAAAAAATAGAAACTTTCATGATCTTATGGCTTTCCTTTAATACAGTTCTCTGTCATTCTTGCTTTTAATTTTATTTGTAGCATCTGTGTGTGTGTGTGTGTGTGTGTGTTTTATATATATATAATACACGCATACATTAAATGTATATCCTTTTTAAAAGGATGGAAAAAACAAAGGATGCTCTCTTTTTGTTAGGCATTAAAGATTAATTGTTTCATTCAAGTGATAATTGGAGGATATAATTCGCTTCATTTGAAGATGCTATTAATCATATGATAATTAGGGCTGTGTTCTGGTATTTCAGATTCCTTACACATCTTGCATTTGCTCAACTGAAATTGGGGTGAAGATGGAGGGAGAACAAGAATATGCAAGAGGAAATAATCAAAGTTTTCACAATTTAGATTTGCTTAGTCCAACTATTCCCTCTGGATACCAGGACATTGCTCCCAAGGTTAGTTAAGGAGGCTGATAGTTAGCTTTTCTGCAAACAAGTAAATACTGAAAGAAATAAAAAACAATAATTGCTTCCCAATGTATAATGAAGCCTAAGAAAATGCAAATCCCACACATATTTGAATGGAAGATGATTTTGAACAAGCACACTTCTACGAAGAAGAATAAACCAAAGAATTATGAACTCTCACAATAAGTCTTTTCACCACTGATGAACAAATATTACCCAGAAGAAAAAAGAAAGAAGGAAGGAAAAGAAAGAAAGAAATATTGGATTATTTTTTTTAAAAAAAATGGTTTATAATCACTACATATATAGCCACAGTCTAGGAAGAGCTACTGTTCAGACCTTTTTAAAAAGCAGTTTCTATTCTAATGTGAGAGAAAACCTTGTCGGTATTTCTGACTGGAGTTAATTGTAGAATGACTAATCTTGGCGTACATGTTATTAAGACTCCTGTGTAGATGTTGTTTGTATTTGTATGTTGAAATAGCTATGGCAGGGTTACTTTTAATTTTTAATTACAATATTTTAGTGACCCAGATTAGCATTGTGTTTGTCCCGCTCTACAGCTGTGGTAAACAGGGATTTATTTAAAAAATCAAAAGAAATACTGCATATAAATAGGAATAGTTATTTTTAACAGCTGCATAAATGCAAGACATATGAGGGTAGTAGTTTACACATTTGGTCTGCCTTTGCAGAATGAATTCAGTTTCAAACGTTGCTCTCCCATGCTAAAAGTTTTTCTAATCCTAAAGAAAATACAATAGCAGGAAGCACAAAATGCTTTGTTATTTTTCCTATCCTATTTAAAATATTTCTGAACATATCTTCAGACTGCAGAACCTACATTGACTTATTTAATTAGGAGTGTGTGTGTATGTGTGTGTCACTATATTATTTATTTTATTTGATATATTGCCTTTGATTAGTGAGTATCTTGTGAGTCCCTTAGAATCATTATATGAGATAGGCGGCCATGTAAGTCCTGTAAATGAAATCAATATAATAAATCTTTCTCACAAGGATGTTGTGACAATAAAATGAACAGTATAAACCATCTTCAATACCTTGTAGGAAAACTAATATAAAAATGATCAAGAAATAATACACAAAGTTTTGTTAAATGTCAAGAGAAAAATCATTGGTACAATAGATGAAGTATATGGCTTGGAAGAGGGCATCTGTGTTGCACGTATGTACAAATGTGTGAGGTTTTATTAAGAAATCAGAAATATTGCACTAGAATACTGTTGCTATCCGTTCAATCAAGACTGAGACTCTTCTATGGACAATATGGATAGTTTTGATTAATTTTTCCACCTTTCCTTTTATCTTCTCATTTTCTCTTCTTCATTTACTCTTTCCTTATCTTTCTATCTTTCTTAACCTCCTATCTCTTCTTTTCAACTTTCATCTGTTCTTCCTTCTTCTAATTTTTTTCTCATCTATTTACTTTTTTTGTTATATACCTTCTTTCATCTTCAAAAAGGAAATAAAATGGATCCCAGAAACTACAAACTTATCAGCATAACCTCAATAGCTGGGAAGATCCTGAGAAAGATAATCAAGCAACAGATCTATGTCAACACGTATATCTAAAGTGTCTACACTGGTGAAGAGAAAGACTAGTGGTGGAGTGATAGCAGCCTTCCAGTACTGGAGAGGCTGTCACGGAGAAGAGGGGGTCAACTTATTCTCCAAAGCAAGAGATGTCCACCTGAGGGCAGGACATGGATGAAAATTATCAAGGAGAGAAGCAATTTAGAACTAAGGAGGAATATCCTGACAGGGAGAACAGTTAACCAGTGGAGCGACTTCCCTTCAGAGGTTGTGGTTGCTCCATTATTGAAGGGTTTCCAGAAGACATTGAACAGCCACTGGTCTGAAATGGTCTAGGGTCTCCTGCTTGAGCAGGGGGTTGGACTAGGACAGTGGTCGCCATCCTGTGGGCCAGGGCTGCGAGAAAGTTTGGTGGTCCACAGGAAAATCTGGAGATTATTTGAATTTCTTTGTATAATTGTATTGTCCGTGTGTGTGTGTGTGTGTGTGCGTGTGCCTTTCTCTATCTCTATTTTTCTGTGTGTGTGTGTGTGTCTCTCTCTCTTTTTCTCTCCCTCTGCCTCTGTGTGTGTGTATATGTGTGTCTCATTCTGTGTGTGTGTGTTTGTCTCTGTGTGTGTGTGTGTGTCTGTTTCTTTCTGTCTCTCTGTCTCTCTTTCTCTCTGTCGGTCTCTGTCTCTGTCTCTCTCTCTCACACACACACACATACACACACACACAAAACCAGAAACAAATATCACACTAAAATGTGTAATACTTAAAAAAACTTCAATTATTTTGTAATAATTAAACTAACTTTAATAATTTGTCTACAATTAAACAACCTTTAAAGATTTTGTTATGATTAAATAAGCTTTTTTAATTTTGTATGTCTCTTTTTTGAAAAAATTCATATTAGTGGTCTGTGGAATTTAAAATTATGAATTTAGTGGTCCCGGAGGTCCAAAAGGCTGGCGACCCCTGGCCTTGAAGACCCCCAAGGTCCCTTGCAGCTCTGCTATTCCGTCTTTTATGTTCCATCTCTCTCTCTACCTTTACATCAAAAGCCTCTGCCTCGCTGCAGAATGCTGCCAGCCTGGACCACGGACACTTTGTCACAAGAGGTGGTCAATAATGCAAGCGTGGCAATGCATGTGTGTGTTCCTAAATGAAGGTCAGAGGCGGAGTTCAGCCCCACATAGGACTCCGTGGCCTCCAAGAGGGTCTCCCCCACTTTCCATAGCTCAAAGAACCTGCTTGATCCTGATGGGGCTGCCCTATTGCCACTGCTCCAGAGGTCCCAGAGGCAGCTCCTGGCAGAGACCTTTGGCAGATCCAGCAGGGCCTGAGCTTTTTCTTGCACACTTAGTGATAAACAACAGGATAGTAAATCTGATGACTGGAAAAAGAAGGTGAAGCTGAAAGAGGGGAGCAGGCAATCCAGGACAGAAATAGGAAAGAGGCGCAAAAGATTGTTTCTATGAAGGTCTGGCTGTCAAAATGCAGCAGTCCTGAAAATTTCTTTTTCAGCAAAGGTGATTTATTTAATTCTCAGGAGTTCCTGGATTCTTCCATTCCAGACTTGTCTGCTGTCTGATAGTCACAGTAACAGGCTAGGAAAGGAGCCGCTGAGAGTTCAGAAGTCTTTTTAATAATAATAATAATAATTTTAATATAACATATAAAAAAGAAATACAAAATAATGGGAAAAGGAAAAAGGGGGACGAAGAGTGCGGAAGAGAGGGGGAAGAAAAGAAAGAAAAGGCATTGACTTCCGACTCCTTTGATGCAGTAGGATGGCATAACCTCAACTTTTTACTTTCACACATTAGTTTGAACAGCCACTCCTATAACAACAAATCTACCTCATTGGTAAAACCCCAAATCCAAGTTTCATTTTTTTCAACCTCAAGCACAAAATCCAGAAGTGGTTCCCAGATACATTTCCTCTTCCATCAATTTTGCCACCTCTGCTAACTCCATCAGCTTTTGCAGCCACTCATCCATTGTAGGGATCGTAGCGGCCTTCCATTTTTGTGCATAAAGTAGCCTTGCTGTCATCAACAGAAATGACATCAAAACTAGTTCCGAAGTCCTGACAGGACCTCTTGAGAGGCAGGTCTGCAGAGCCGTAGAAGAACCACGCCGGGACCTGACTGGGTCAGCTGGGCTGCAGGACCCAGGCACGGGAGGGATGGCACTGCTGCTCACTTTCCTGTAGGTGGCTGGGGTGAAAGGGAGGGTCCTGGGGCCTCATCAGCACACCCCACAGCTCTGGAAGGGCATTTGCAAGAAACATGGGGCCCCAAAGCCGAAGCTGTTGAAAGGCCTAGTAAGTCAGAGAGATGATTTCTGGTGGGAGCCATGAGGAAAGGTTCATAATGAATTCATTTTTTTCCCCACGATCTCCAGAGGGAGCTTCCTGAAATATTCTAGATTGCTCCATTTTGTCCAGCTTGGGTGTTAAGGCGAGCTCCTCCAGATCAAACTCCAGCTTTTCACTCTTCCGTCAAAATATTCCTCCATGGAACACTCTTCCCGTATTTTGGGTAGAAGTGGCTCTCTCCAGAATTCAGGCCCTCTTGGAACAAACTCAAAGATCACAGATTAGGCAGCCTCAGGGTGAATTGGTAATTCCAACAAAACACGTGTCTGATTCGATCTTCTTGAACTTGTAGAGTCATCTCTGTGCATGGTGTAGACAAAACATGAGGGACAAGTGAGGGCAAGTGAAGCCTCAGATCGCCCAGTAATTTATTTTGTGGCAGGAAATGTTTTATTAGAGGAAAAACCACTAAATAGGTACCCTGGTTTCAATGAGAACATCTGATCATAAAAGGAAGCCCTGGGAAGTGTTCCTAGGCGGGAGAGCATCGCTCTCCATCCTGGCTTGAGCCCAGATGCTCCCACAACAGCTGAGGATGTTCCTCCGGCTTGTTGCTAATCTATCTTCTTCCTGTTTGAAAACAAGACGGCGTTTTCTAAGCCTCGTTCGACAAACATCAACCTTGTTCCTCCCTTCCTTTATGATGAAGGGAAAAGAGGCCCTTGAGATTCTTTCCAGGCAGCATTGCTCCTTTTCCTGCAAACAAGAATTTCATTCCTTCCAAGCAGCTGTTTTGCATGATGGAGGAGGAAGGGGGGGCTGGGCCTTTTGAGCCAGAGGGGGCGACACGCGGAGGGGAATGGCATAAATCGCTTCCAGCATCCCCAAAAGAAAAGGTGGGGGCTCCACTCTGCCAAACCCCATCCTGCTGTGGCCACCCATGTGAACTCAAGCAATCTGGCCACCAGTTTAGTCGCAACCGTGGGGTTTCAGAGCATTGAGCAAATGGCAAATCCCCAAATGGCAGATAGGAGTGTTCCAGCGTTGGAGGGGATGGCACAAAGAGGAGGGGGGTCCACTTATTCTCCAAAGCCCCCGAAGGCAGGAGAAGAAGCAACGGATGGAAACGCATCAAGGAGAGATCCAACCTGGAACTAAGGAGGGATTTCCTAACAGTGAGGACAATTAGCCAGTGGGTCAGAAGTGGCCTCCAGACGTGGTGGGTGCTCCCATCGCTGGAGGTTTTCAAGAAGAGATTGGACAGCCATTTGTTTGAAATGGTACAGGGTCTCCAGCTTGAGGCGGGGGTTGGACTAGGTCTGTTATGATCGATTGAATGTTTGCACAAAACAGCGAAGAAGGGGAAATCCCGTCCCTCCTACTGTTCTGCTGAGCATGGAAACATTTCTCAGCACGAGCCAGAGGCTAAGGCTTCAGAACGCGTGACAAGTTGGCTTGCCTGTTCTGAAAAAGTCTTTGACATTTCTCCTGGCAGGCAAAGGAGATGAATTTTGTCAGATGTTCACAAGATGTGTTGATTTGTTCCTGTCTCATTAACAATCCAACAATGTTGAGCGACTTAGGCGTAGTTACTAAGGCACACATTTCAGCCGTTCTCCTCCTTGAATTCAGCACATTTGCATCCTGCCTTTGATTAGAGATTGTCAGGAGACCCTTAAACTGCCAACAGTCAATGTCAGCCACCCACACCAGACCCCTAGGTTGCAGCAGACCCTCCCATTTTGGGCTTCTGAATGACCCATTTGGCAAGGCGCATGGAGGGGGGGCAAGGGAAGCACTTTCTAATAGGCGCAAAGAGCAGGTCCCCCCTTAAAGTGCGCCAAGTCTCAAGGGTGCCAGCATCAGTTGCCCAGCTCCATTCCGCCGTACAGACGGGGAATGGGGCTCGGTTCTAAGGTAGCATGAGCGGTGCAGTCTCCTGCTCAAGGACTAGATGACTTCCAAGCTCCCGTCCAACTCGGCTTGTACCAGTAGTCCTCACCTTACAGTCACAACTGAGCCCAAAATGTATGCTTTTCAGTGAGAAATTTGTTAAATGTGTTTTGTCCCATTTTACGACTTTCCTTGCCACATTTGTTAAGTGAATCACTGCAGTTGTTTAATTAGTCATTAATACGGTTGCTAAGTGAATCTGACTTTGCTTGTAGAAGGTCGCAAAAGGGGATGGCGTGACCCCAGGAGACTGCAACTGTCGTAAGTACGAGTCAGTGGCCAGGCATCTGAATCTGGATCACATGAACGTGGGGCTGTGAAGAACGGCCGTAAGTCACTTTTTTCAGTGTTGTTGTAACTTCGAATGGTCACCAAACACATTGTTGAAAGTTGAGGACTACCTGCATTCTGGAAAAGTGAAGGGCGGGAGGGGGAGCTCTCCCGGGCTCCCTTCCCCTCCCGTCAACTGCCACCAGCCGCTGACCAGAGAAGCACCCACCGATTCTCTCCTTCGGTGTCAGCTGGGAGGAGAAGAGTTTTGACAGATGGCTGGAGGGAAAGTCCAGCCATCTGACAAACTTTGTTCTACTTTGGCAAGGCATTTTGCAGTGCTGCATTCGAGAGGAACCATTTATCAGCCGATATCAAGCACTCTTCTGGAATAAAAGTAGAATAATTTGGGAATAACGTTGGAATTCTGGAATAGAACCATCTGCCAAATGTCCCTTATTTAAAAGGTATCTTCTGTGGCAGGGTAGGACAACTCGCCCTCCCCTTTGGGCCTCCTGTCCACTTGGTTCTAATTTTTATATAGCTCATTTAATCCTAATTGTTTTTATATTTAGCTTTTTATTGTTTGTAAACTGCCTTGTGAGTGTGAGATTGGTGTCATATAAACAGAAATAAACAAACAAACGAATACATCCAAATGAGATGTCAAGGTAGTATTGTGGAGCGAAGAAGGAGAATGTGTCCGGGGCAGGGAGAGGAGAGTGGCAAGCTTTAAAGGGAAATCACTCTATTCTGTTGTTGAAGCATTTTTGAAACTGCATTCAGAGTCCAGGGGGAAATTCTCACCAGTAACAGCAACACGTGGACACAGAACTGATCATTTTCAGCTTTCGGCTTTTTTCCTGTGATCATTGAGACATCAGGAAGGGTGGGTGCAATGCCAGAAGCCTGGAATGTTGTTTTTGTCTTCAAAGCGAGGGGAAATGTCAACCTGGCAAACTATAGACCAGTCAGCTGCCCAAACTGGAAGAGCCTATTAAGGAATTAATTTCTGAGCATTTAGAAAGGAACAGTGACTGC
>JANHFO010006763.1:18576-29388 GCA_032468095.1 Pareas carinatus | reverse complement strand
AGAAGAAGAAGAAGAAGAAGAAGAAGAAGAAGAAGAAGAAGAAGAAGAAGAAGAAGAAGAAGAAGAAGAAGAAGAGTCTCTCCTATCTCCAGAGCTGGTTCAAATTGGTGTTTGTAGGGGGAGAATTTTCAAGTCTTAAGCCTCCGCTTTGTAGGATATATCAGGGCTCTATTCTGTCTCCACTTTGAATAAGATCTATATAAAGTCCATGGATGAGACCATCAGTAGGCATGAAATCAATATACTGATGATACTAAGTTGTACATCTCTGCCCTGGCCAATCAAATCACAATGTTTTTGTGTTTTCTGAGTATCTAGATGCTTTGGAGATCTATGCTGCCCTACTCAGAGCCTGTGCATAATTTGGGGTCCTCCTGGACTCCAAAACTCCATCTTGTGTACCACGTCTATCCATTTCTTGATTGGTAGGCCCTGCTCATGCTTGCTCCTGCATTAGTCACCTCCCATTTGGATTTCTGCAAAATGCTCGACATGGGACTATGTGTGAAGACTACTTAGAAGTTGATAATGAGTCCATAATGCAACATCATGGGCAGTAATGGTGCACCTCAATATGGCCATGTAAAGACCACTACTGCATGAGTTGCCCTGTCTCTTGGTAGACTTCCATTTCAATTGAAGATGTTAGTTTTCACATATAAAGTCGTAAATGGCACAAAACTGGGTTATTTGTGAGAGTTATTTCTGGTTATTTCTATCCATCTCACTAGGTCACTGGGCCCCAACCTTTTGAGTATCAGGGACTGGTTCCATGGAGAAAGGTTTTTCTATGGACTGGAGGGAGCATGGTTTTATGTGCTACCTTCATCTTGCAAATGGGGCTTACTTTGTTTCCGTGGCCTGACTGCTGGCATGCCGCAGACTGGTGCAGGTCCTCGAACCAGGTGTTGGGGACCCCTGCACTAGATCAGGCAGAGTGGGCATGCTTCAGGTACTCACTCTGTCATTTAATGAGATCTAGGAAACATAGATTCTTTAGTGCTTCACCTACTCTTAGAATGAGCTTGGTGGGTTCCATAAGTCAATGTGGCCTTGGGACACCATATACTCTTGAACTGGCATTGGTCTAACAAATGTCAAACCAATGTTTCAATGCTGTCTCTCTTAATCCCCAATTCATTTCTTCATTTCATTGAAAGCTTTTTTTCTCTAAAAAAATATACAGTGTGATTCAGCACAGCTTGAAAGACATGTAATAAGTAAGGATTAGAAAACTTCCAATGGAGAAAACTGTAGTATTTTTAATTATGTTTCATTTCTTCAGTGAACATAATTATATATACTGACTTTAATTAAATAAAACAAGAAAATATCCAGCTGCTTTCTCAAACTCTCTTGTGCCCCATGCCATCCCCCTCACTCTCTTGGTACAAGTAAAAAACTCTTAGAGATAAGGAAAAGGTTGGGCTGGGGTTTTTTTTAGTGGATCCTATTCAATTTGCATTTCAAAAACCGATGAAGGAGCCGGAACATAGTTATAAGATGTAATGCATCCTTTTCTAACTTTTGTAAATTTATTTTCAATCTGTATTATAAAAGAAAAGTGTGTATTAGCACAAAAATGCATGCATTCAATATTGTTATCAAAAAGTACAAATGCACATAAAAATGCCCAACAAAAAAAATAGAATGCATTTGAAAATGGGAAAATTGGGATGCTGGGTGAAACTTCCCTTTATTTGAATGACTTGTTAGTTATGAGAATGCTCTCTGCTTATACCTGGAATTATCTAGCAGAGGGTATGAACTGCATACAACTAGCAGGTATACAGAGATTAAATTCCTAGTCTTGTATATGTACTAGAAAGATGCATCAGTCATGTTTGCTTTCAGGTCTTGGGAAAAAAAAATTCAGGAATCAGAAGTGTTAGGGTTATATGAGTTACGGTCCCTTTAAGCACCTAACTGGTTGGTTTACAAAATGGCTGACTAGCTGAGTCATGTTGAATCATGCTAATTGCTTCCAACCAGCACCCTGATTATAAAAGCAGACTTGAGAAGCTTTCTCTCCTCTCCTTCGATATTCTACAACTGCTTTGCTTCTGAGTTTTGATCCTGTGTATTGTTGTTGAAGATTGCTGACCAACTTTGTTGATAAAAGTGCTGGTGAAGACTACTTGCTAACTTGGTTAGTAAAAGAGCTGCTTGACTGTGTATGATTGCTGGACTGTTGACTTAGAAGACTGGACTGTGATTAACTTTCTGTTTATAAAGACTTTTGTACCTACTGTACTCTGGTTGTGTGATCCTGATTTCCATTGCTACTTCCTAGCCCACAGCGGTTTTCGCTGCATGCACCATCTGCTTGTTCCTAACGTTGGTTCTAAGCCCAGGGTGCTAACACAGATGACACTGTTTAATAGAAGGAACTGACAGCCCAGGAAATTGATAGTTCCTCAAATAGCCAGTTCTGTGCAATTTGCAAAGCAATGCTATAACATGGTCACGTCTACTAAACTACAGTTTATTCCATATCTCCTATCTTCCTGGTGTCCTTTTATTTAATTTATATTTGCAATTTGACATGAATTTCATAAAGATGTGGTGTATATGATTCCCCCATCTCAAAATTGTGCATTCAGCTTCTTTTTAATTCCCTGTTTGTCATGCTGGCGGAGGAACATGATAAAAGCCAGTAAAGAAAACAGCAGTGTATTGGAACATAACCAACCCCAAAGTAAAAATAATGTGATTTTCTTTTCTTTTTAAATACTAGGGATAGACCAGTGAAAGAACTATTAACATATGGGTGGCTTGGGATACAGTTTGGAAAATAGTAGAAGAGAGTAATTTCAATATAACTCCTCTTAACTCCTCTTAAGAAAAAATACATCAAAAACTACATCAAATCAGAATGACTATGCCAGGTGGGTTGATGTAAATTTTGCTCCAGTATAATTAGAGTGTAGCAGGTTGAAGAAGACATAGGTTGGTAAGCAATGAATCATAGCAAAAGGCTTAATGGATAGACCACTTGGAATTATTGAGGATATGTTAAGATATGAGAATATTGTTAGTACTGAAAGAGTTTGAGGAGAAAAGATGTAGAACAGTGACAAGGCTAGGAATTCTCCACTCATTTTATTGATCACCTTCACTGAGCTTACTATTCTTATCAAAACAATCAACATAATAATGTTTTGCGGGAAGCTTTTGGATAATTGAGACACCAATTTAATTGAGTGACCTGGCCTCAAGAACAGCAGTTCATATCTGGGTTATTGCTATAATAAATCCATCAAGTTAATCTTGTAGTTGTACATTCTGATCATGTTCAGCATGTATCATATAAGCAGATTCATTGAGAAATAACATCAGAAGGAATAGACAAAAGTAGAAGGTCAAAAACTGAGCCATATCAAAGATATTTAGAAATTATTATTGCTAGGAATTGGATAAATGAAGTCATAGAGGCCTTCACAGACCAGTACAGGTAGCCCTAGACAGATGAACTTAAGTCCAAAATCTATTTTGCTAAGTGAGACAGTCAAGTGAATTTTGTTCCATTTTATGACCTTTCTGGCCTCAGTTGTTAAATGAATTGCTGCAGTTGTTAGGTTAGTAGCACAATTGTTAAGTGAATCTGGTTCCCCCATTGATTTTGCTTGTCAGAAAGTCACAAAATGTGATCACATGATCCTGGGACACTGCAACACTCATGAATACAAGTTAGTTGCCAAACATCTGAATTTTTATTATGTGTTCATGGGGATGCTGCAACAGCCATAAGTTTGAAAAATAGCCATAAGTATTTTTTTCAGTGCTGTTGTAACTTCAAATGGTCACTATATGAATAAAATGGAATAGAATATATAGAACTGTACTGTACTGTAGCCTGCATTTTCTCAATGAACATAATTGGTATAGTCCAGCTGAGGTTATTGCTCAGGTTATGACAACCTAAAGAACCATTCATACTATTCCAGTAACTAACTGAACCCCAGTTGTTTCCAAAATAGTACTAAATGCACTCCTCACTAAAAATAAATAATGATGGAAAGTCCTAATGTTGAAACAGATGGTCCATGAAGCCATCCTGAAATCCTATAATTATAATCTTCCTTTGAGGAATAGCATTGAACTAAGTAAATATCCTGCTTGCTCTTTTAGTTAATCCTGCATAATCAAAACTAGTTCATTTTCCTTTACTATTACTCTATACCACAAGTTTTCTTTTGTTCTGGTGTTTTGCCAGCAGCTGTGGCTGCCCTGTGCTCTACTACAAGGTAGCTCACACACAGTTGAACTGAGCTGACTGCTCTTGTATTTGAACTTGGCAAACTGATCTTCGATTGGTCCATACCACAGGAGTTCAAGAACCAGTTTGGTCTAGTGTTTAAGGCCCCAGGCTAGAAAGTGGGAGACTGTGAGTTCAAGTCCTGACTTATTCATGAAAGTCGGTTGGGTGACTTTGGGCCAATTGCTCTCTTTTAGCTCACCGCACCGAACTGTTGTTGTGGAGAACTATGAGGAAGCAGGTATGTTGGATATGTTCGTCCCCTTGAGTTATTTGTAAAAATAATAAAGCCAGGATACAAATAAATTTTTAAAAAATTGGCTTGCAATGAGCCGATGGAATGAGAAATTAAAATGGGTGTAGCGATGTAATTGTTTTAAATTAAATATGTGCTTGCTATACCCACTCCACATTAACTGCTAGTCATTTGACCTGATCAAAGTTCTCCCCCAATGACAGGCATAACACTTTGAGGGTTAATTAATAGCTGTTTTGCAAGCCATGACATGGAGTGTTGATGGAACAAGGTCTATGTGCCCAGCAATGAGGTGCAGTACTATATGCACAGCATTACATGGACCTCAAGACCAGGCATGTATTGCTGTGTTCACAGAGAGAACAGGTACAGGTGAGACATGAAGCAAGTGGTGTAAACTGTTGATGCAATCAAATTTCAGCCTTTAAGCTCCTGCTCTTTCAGTATGCTGTATAAAGAAGTGGGAAGTTCTTTTCAAATGATAATCATATACCTAATTTTGAGTTTACTTGAGGGTACAAAATTACATTTTGAAAAACGCAAATCTTCTGCTTTTAAGACAGAAATGTAGAGAGGACATTCATTTAATATAGAGGTCCCCGCATTTTCCAAAGCATTTATTTAAATGTCAGTGACAGTAGCAGATTGGAGGAACGCTGACCTGAACAATATTTTGGAAGCTTTTTTTGTGTGTGCCACAGGTTATCTTTGCCTATCTATTTTCTGTGGAGTTTCTAAACACGTCTCTTTGACATTTCTTTCTTAGCTCCTTGTAAACTCCGTTTAGCTGCTTTGTTTAAATTCATTGCTCGCTGAACGCATATTGTCCTTTTGTATTGATGGAATGTCATGTTCTTTTTGTTCTAACTTGAGAAAAACAATGTGGAAAAAAGACAATTTAAATTAGGACAATTTGGTTTTATTCAATAGAAGTAAAAGCTACATTTCCCTGTAAAATCTGAGATATTATTAACAAAAGCAGCACTGTTCAGATATACACACAAACACAAACACAAATGGCAAGAACAAGAAGATTATAGTAATTTGTTTAAAATGCTTTCCAATGTCATTAAATAAATCCTCCTCCTCCTCCTCCTCCTCCTCCCCACTGTGGGATGAAGATCTCTTATGTTTCCAAACAATGCTGTCCTGAGCTTTCTTTTGCCAATTGGGCCCACAATACTTGCTGATGTCATTGATCCATCTTGTGTTAAGTCTCTTTCAGGAATGCTTTTTATCAAGTGGGATCCACTCCATGACTGCTTTGGTTCACCTCCCATGATTTCTTCTTGCTATGTGACCAGCCCATTTCCATTTCCATTCTTTTACTCTTTTGATGGGCATAGTATATTTTCATTTGTTCTCTAATCCTGCACATTAAGTAAATGAGGAAATATAAATATGAACGTTTGTTCATCAGATTTTTGACCCAGTAGCTGGAAGCTTTCATCTTTGAACAGAATTTATTTTGATAGTGATCATAGTCCCTCCAACTGTACAAGCAAATTTGTAGAACAGGCTGTTTGAACTTGAACTTTAGCTACTGACTATAGAGATTATTTGATAATTAATAGGATTCATATGCTATAATACTAAATGATTAATCTATTTGGCTAAATCTGGCATTATTTCAACCAGATCCTATAACTATTTAAGTGTGACTTGAAAACCCCCTCAACAGCTGTAAAAGGTAAATATAAAGGTTTTTCCAGTCCAGTTATGTTCGACTCTAGAGTGTGGTGTTCATCTCCATTTCTTGGCCAAGGGAGCCAGCATCGTTCAAAGACATTTTCCATGTTCATGTGGTCAACATGTTTATATGCCAAAGGTGCATGGAATGCTATTAGCTTCCTACCAAAATGGTACCTATAAATCTACTCACATTTGCATATTTTCAAACTGCTAAGCAGGCAGGAGGAGGGGCAGGAATGGGAGCTCGTCCTGGGTCTTGAATGCATACTGTCAGCTTTCCAGATGAATGTCTTTAACCACTGAGCCATCAACATCAAACTCCTATCAACATCTGCACTGGATAGCAAATATTTAAGCCAGTGCAGTTCTTGCTTACCAAGCTTTTTCAGCAACTCTTCTAAGTTACAATAGCATTGAATGAGGGGGGGGGAGACTTACAACAAGTTCTTGTAGCTGTGGCTGTCACATTATCGCTTGTGGTATGTGATTGCAATTCAGGCTGTCAATAACCGACTTGCAGTTAATATGTTGCCGTGTCTCATGGTCACATGACTGCCATTTGTAAACTTCACTGCTGGCTTCTGACAAGCAGAGTCAATGGAGAAGTTAGCAGGAGGTTGCAAATAGTGATCATGTGACTTCGAATGATGTCACTATACAAGACTCTTCTAATGACAGTAACTGGGACTGCCACAATTGCTGTTGTAAGTCAGCAGAGTCACTGCAGCTTATTTGTTATTTAGTGGTGAAGTTTGCTGTATCAAATATACTCAGCAGGTGAGGATTACCTATACCTGGGTGTTGTTCACAACATGAAATATTTTAGCTAACTTTTTAAAAAAATATTTCTGACTTTAGCCTGCTAATTTCACAAGAGTTCTGATCAAATTGTCCTGAATCACACGGCAGATTTTTAAAAATGTCATTTAAAATGCCCATGTCCACCAATTGTTATTGCTTTTCTGTTGTTCTTCTACTTCTATTTGGTGCTAACATGGAATATCAGTGCTTGAATCTGGAAAAAAAATGATATTTCCAAAAGACCAGTCTTTCTCATTTTTTCCCCTTTTTATTAGAATCTTGCCAGAAGTTGGGAACCAATTTGTTCTAGTGCTGTCTGATGCACTCACTGGTTCTTTTGAAACATTTTTTTAACAGTCAGCTGTGGAAGTTGCTAAGCTGCTCCTGGGAAGTAGTCTTTCAAATGAATGTAATAATTCATGATCCACAGTTCCTTAAAGAATAAGATGCTGAACTGCATATAGGATACTAAATACCGAACCAAATTGTAAGTAATATATCCTCTTTGATCAATACTTCCCTGTACTACAAGAGGCTAATTCAATCTTAAATTGAACATTTAGATCTGTTTCTGAGAACTTACAAGCCTGTAACACAAATGTGTTCCTCACTGGATGCACATGAAGATTTATTTCGATGTCCTTCACAGGAAGACATTTATCCCTTGTGAATATTTAAGTGTTGGGTGTGGATGATTACATTGGAGATAGTTGTACTTTTTTTCTTTCAAATAATCTTTTTCAATACACAATAACATTTGGAAATAGAAAAAATTAACAGCTGTTTTATTCAACTAAGGTTAATAAAATTTTGATTTTAGTATTAAGAAATAAAGAAATGATATAGCTCAAGTTGATAGAACTGCTTTTTAAGATTTAATAACTGAAGATAGAGAGAATTTGGGAGACCACAAGACAGTGGCCAGATGATTTATAAAGCTTAGAAGGATTGGTCAACCATGTTCATAGAAAATGATGCTTTCATCAGTATACTGAACATGGTATTCCAGTGACATGTCATAGTGTCCCCTTTGATGTGCTCTTTCATATCATATATTAAAAATTACAGTTAGATTCACATCATAAATGGTTGGAAACCTAGCAATTCAAGTCTTAACCACAGACCTAAGAATTATTAAAAATTATTATTATTAATTATCATTAAGAATTATTAACTATTATTAATTATTAATTAGGCGGTTCCAAGTCTTTATTCCTTTTTTTAATGAGGGTGTCCAGGACTGATAAATTCAGTATTTCCAGATATCAATGACATTCTTTGAATGTCACTTCAAGGTCATGATTGGTATGCCAATGAATTTCTTTTTGCATAAATGTTCAACCTTGACCTACAAGTTCCAGAATTTTGTAAATTTTTCTAAGTATTTTTCTTCAATCCTAACATCACCCAATATAGTAACATCAATGAACCAGGCTTTCTTCTTTTCAATATATGTTATTAATAAGATACATGTCTGCATGAACTTAAAGACCCATAATATCTTAACCTGATCATTTTTTAAAACCTTCTCAACAGGATGGTCCCAGTAGTTTTTGCTACATTCAAATTCAAACGTATAGCAAAGTTTCTGATGAATAATTCTGGCAATTTGGTCATGATGCTGTTTCTAATCAGTTTGTGAAACTTTTTCTGTAACCACTGATCGTATTGAACAACACTAATCAACTGCTTCATCCTTTTCACTACAAAGATGACATTTGCAGTTGTTTGTTACCTGCTGAATTAGTTTCACAAAGCTTGTTCTTGAGCCACTAAAATAAAGCCTTCAATTACATTCTTTACCAGTCTTAACCAATTCCATGGAGGGTTTTTTTATCAGCTTTTCCTTCTATATCCTTCAAGTATTGACCATGCATTGGCTTGTTCTTTCAATTAACAAATCAGTTTTCAATTGTTTCTTCTTTATACTTGAACCTTCAGCTTTCTTGTTTTTAAGAGCTTTCTTTGATTAATTTTCTTCAGCAAAGTTGTTGGCTTTCCTTAATGTAGTCATTGAGGCCATGCTTTTCATCTGTTTGTTTCATCTGTAGGAGTCCTTTATTATTATTAGCTATTTACAGCAATGTGAATTCACAGCTGCCTCATACACATTGAGTTCTTCCCAACAACCTAGGATGTCATAATGCATCAGCAGATCCAAGCAGCTTCTCCTTTTGCAATTGACAGATGGAAATTTTATCAACGCACAGATTGTCTAACTGCCATCCAAGATTTTTTGGTGTGGAACCCAGCATGGCAATAACCACTGGAACTACCATAGACAGTTTATACCATAGTCTTTCAATTTTGATTTTCTGATCTTGATATATTCTGCTCTTCTCCAGTTCTATTCTACTATTTCCTGGTATTGATGGCTTTGATGATGTCCCCACTGTTCAATTTTGTCATTAGCAACCTTTGGAGGCATGCTTTACTAATCACATTTTAACTTGTTCATGTTCAGGTATAAGAGAAGACATTCCTGACATAGCTAGGCTCTTAATATTTTAAAACTTTTAAGGTTAAAATCAGAAATAGGCAATATTTCCCCCCACTTTGGAGATATACCTTGTCTTATATCTTACTTCAGAGGTGAAGTACTTGTAAGGAGAAGTGATATAATCATTATGGAAAATTAAGATATTTGATTGTGTTTCTTAAAGTCTCTATAGATGGCCTGTATGGGGGGGGGGGTTCAAATAGGAGCCTTTGACATTTTTTAGAAATAGAAATGGAGAATTTTGATGCTTTCTCTTTGAATGCAAGTTTTCAAAGCACAGTTTCATACAGATTCCAAGGGATGTAGAGAGATTTATAGAGAAAGGTAGCCTCAGGTACTTTTAAGTGAAAGGCAATTATAAATATTAAAAGCAATAAATAAAATAAATAGCCATTCAGGCAACTCTTTACATTTATTTAGGGCACAATAAAATAGATAGCAAAAGAAAGACTATCCTTTAATAAATAAAACAATGCATCAGGGCTATAAAAATTACCATTTTAATAACAAGGAACTTTGCCTAGTATAAAAGTATGAGTGCTTTCTTTGCTTCAGCTTCCTTCTGAAGAGATCCCACTAGGAATTTAGAGTTAGAAATAAAAGAAAATGGTAAAATACCAAGGGAATTGTAAACAGCAAACATTTTTATGCCATGTAACTTCTTCCTACAACTGGATATGAAATAAACATCCTATAACTGCATTTGTTTCAAGATAATATTTGGGAATGATATCTAAATTTGTTGTGGTCCCAAGCTTATTGCTTGCTTGTTTCCCTTCTATCCAAGAAACAATGGATGGAAAGTAATCAAGGAAAGGAGAAATTTCCTAACGGCAATAACCAGTGGAATGACTTGCCTTCCGAAGTTGTGGATAATTCGCCAATGGGGGCTTTCTAAGAAGAGACTGGACAGCTACTTGTCTGAAATGGTATAGGGTTTCCTGTTTGAGCAGGGATTGGACTTAGAAGACCTCCAAGGTCCCTTCCAACTGTATTCTGAGTTACGTTTGGCCCGACTTTTTCACCCATTAGAAAAACTGCAAAGATGCATCACTTTCATAAGGATTTTTCTTGTTCACCGCTTTTAATATTAATTCCTTTAAAACCCATTTAGATTCTGCTTTCTTTTTTCTTTTTCTTTTAGTGACCTTAAATATTTATTTCTTTATTTTATTTTATTAGATTTTTATACCGCCATTCTCCTCATGGACTCAGGGCGGTGTACAGTAAATTAAAATAGCACAATCACAAACATTAAAATATATTAAGAGAAAATATTAGGAGGCTGTATTAAATAAAAACCAA
>JANHFO010006762.1:38970-49761 GCA_032468095.1 Pareas carinatus | reverse complement strand
ACAATGCTGCTTGAGAAGAATCCTCCATGTGTCATATTGTGACCACATGACTACTGAAGAGAAAGAGCAAAGATGAGATTTAAAACATCTATTGAAAACTGCTGACTGAGACTTGTTGGCCATATCCTATGCATGCCTAATGACTGGCATCCAAAAATTGCACCATATTGGATACCTCCTTGAGGAAAGACGAAATGAGGCTGGCCTTGGAAAATGTGACACCAAACACCTGATGATGATGATGATGATGATGATGATGATGATGATGATGATGATGATGATGATGATGATGATGCAGTTGCTGTAGCTAAGGACCATAATGTTCTGTTTCAAGTGCTTTTCAATACCTGATATTTCTGTTGTATTCTCGATTCTTAGGCATTGAAGAGACTGGTTGTAGCAAAGAACACAGGTTTATTGTAGAAAAGCACAGGCATATCATACAGCAAGCAGGAACATGTACGAAGCCAGCAATTTCTGCTGCGCAACAAGCTTATATACAGAGTGGCCTCTAGGAGGCAGCCAATAGGCAAGTAGGAATTTTCCCACATGAGTGATCCCTGGAGACAACTAGTCTGGGCCTGCAGGCTTCAACTACTTTGGGACAATGACTACGCAAACTACATTAAGCTCAATATATTACAATTTCTGTAAAAGGAATTTGAATCTAGTCTTGAAAGGAGGTAGGAGATGTAAAACAGTTGCTTGATCATGGAAAAGTAGAAAGTGTGAAAAGCAGACTCAGAGAGCTTCCATCTTGAGCTCTTTGTCCTTAAGAATAAGAGTTTTGTTTAGACTTCAAGATGCTTTTGATATACCCTCATTCATAAAGTATAATTCCTGGAGTCCCTATGATGTCTATGATTACAGTTGGCTTACCTCGAAACTGACAATTCTGAAACTGACAATTCTTCATTATTTGATCTTCCTTTCCTAACTGGATATAGCTGCTGCTATCTAAAAAGAGGACATATCTAGAAAAAACCATGACCTACATTAACTCTAGGCTTATATAACCATACAGGTAGCTAGCTACATGTTCCCATTATTTCTTTCTTGTCTTAATATCAGTACTAGATGGATTGATCTTCTGAAGTCATGGATGGGCATTGGTAACAAACTGAATTATTGTCTGATCCTTCTTGAGTCACCAATCTGAAATCCACTATGAGCTTGTGCTCAATTACTCAAATTATTTTTTCCCCTCTCAACTGGATTCTTCTTTTTAATATATGGTTGCATTCTGTTCATCCAATACTATGTGGATTCATATCTGAGACATCCAGAAATGATAAATTCTGCAGTCAGTATTTATTGGGAACAACACTACAGCAGAGCAGACTTTTGTTTGGTGTGAGTCTTTTGAAGTCATTCACAGTTCCAGGAGTTCAAAGGCAAAATGGCTGTCTAGGATATTGCAAGTTGATTTTTTTTTGTCTGACCTGTTCTGATTATCTGCTTATAAAGAAAGAAAATGATTCTGATTTTAGAAGATGATGTCATTGGTATTGGTGTAAATAATTGTGCTATATATACTTTTTTCAGTTCCAAGAGACTCAAAGATTAGAATAAGCAAGATTTAAGCAGCTGGACTTTAAAATTACTCTTTTGACGGTTGAGGGAGAAGTGATGAAAAATGTGGTGATATATGAGCAGAATTAGGATCATCCCTCCCTCCCTCCCTTCTTTCCTTCTTTCCTTTGATATATTTCCCTCCTCAAAATATGGGGCACTTGGTGGTCAGTTTTTGGCACGCTTAATATTTTTAATTTGTTTTAATTTGTTTTTTAATGTTTTCTACTGATATATTTTATCTGGCTGTTCACTGCCCTGAGTACTTCGGGAGAATTGACGAAATAAAATAAATAAATAAATAATAAATAATTTTCTGCTTTTGAGAGAATTGTGTGAAAACCCAAAAATGCAGCTAAGCCACATCTTTCTTGGAGACTTTGGGTTATCCGAAACAGAGGGGTAGATATAGCTTTAGAGATACTGTAGCTAAAATCTAAAAGTGCAAATATAAATCCAGTTCTGGCAATAATATCAACCACAATAGCTCGCAAAGTGATTCGTGCGCACACGCAGGGACACACAGTCTCAAGCTCCTTATGAAAGATTAACCAGCTTTTAGTTGCAGAAATTTACATGAAGTAAACATTTGTGCACTGTTAGATTCATTGTGTTCAAAGCCTTCTTCTAAAGTGATAGATGCTGGTGCTTCACAGAAACATATTTGTCTTCTTGTTGGATGGTTATGTTTACTGCCTTCTATTGGCCTTTCCAAGTAGTTTGATTTTATCTTTATTTGCTTAATAAATCACTGCCTTTTTTTAAAAAAAAAATCCCATGTCTCAAGCTACATTTTCCTCCTTTCTTTTATAGACCTCTGGTGGACACTATTTTCTGTAATTTGAGTACTGGCTCAAGCTTCCTATAGTTTATTAGGCATAATTTTGCAAGATAATTTTGCAGCATAACCTCTTCGGAAGGATAACTTATTCTGCATTTTAAAATCCCGACTGTCTCTCTGCATCTAACATTCATGGTGCTTATTCACCCAGATTATATATTCTCCTACTTCTTGTAGCATGCATTTTCCACAGTGGGAGCACAGCAGAAGTTCTGAAAGAGGAGCTGGAGATTCCTCTATGCTGATTGCATCTTTGTTTTTATGAAGGAATAGTAAAAGCAAAGTGTCTTCTTTGCCCTTGTCTTTGGAGGATGGGCCATATGGCATCCTCTTCATTGGGACTGATGGGACTATGAAAGTAACTTCATTTGTGATTACAGGAATTTTTCAGGCAAAGAAATGCTTTCTAGATCCCTGTGGTAGAAAATTCATTCTTAAGGGCAATAGGGAAGAGCAGAAAGGTGATTTTTTTATATTCCAGACATTCAACTCTTGAACACAGCTTGCATAAACTATCATAAAATACTTGAGTTTCTTCAACTCATTCAACCTCCTCACCGCATCATGTGTTCCAATTTTTTTAAATATTGCAGGGAAAAGTCTATCAAGGTCTTCATGATTTTGATAAGGAAGGTCTAGACATCTACAGATTTTATCATGGTCAACAGGTGAATAGGACCAACAGGTACATCCATGGGGACAGGCAATTAAAAAAACCAAAATAGTGACCACTATCATGCAATTGACCCACCCCTTTTCTGTGCACAGAATGCACGGTAAATAATGGTGAGGCTTCAATTATGTGATCACACTAACCAGCTTGGCCTGTCTAACCCTTGGAGCAATACTTCTAAGGACCACTTCTGTTTTACTCATTCTCTTCTCTCTCCTGTTCTCTCCTCACTCTCCTGAACTTGGTTACAGAGCAACACCATTAAGCTAATGATGTTGTTGGTTTACCCCTTTTAGAAGAAACACTCTTAGATCTATGTTTGTTGCCTTTTTTGAAATAGCTCAGAGTCCTAATAGTTGCTGGTCCACAGTGTGAATACTAATGATGTGGTTGTAATAAAATGAATTGTTAGAGAAGAGATTTTTCTTCTTTGATGGAATCAGAGAAGATATATGGTGCTTTTGCTGTTAGTTGAATACCAGCAGTTAGCAATATTTCATGGTGAGCTTAGCTAAGTTTGGGATCTAAGTGAGATTACTATCTCATCTCACTTCTCATGAAATTACGTCCTTGATTGTGCTTCCTATATTCAAAGCATAAGCACCAAGCATACACTTGGCCTGATTAGGAGAATTTGGTCAACAGAGGGTCATGGCAAGAAAAACGAATGAATCTTGGACTTATTTATCAACAGTGAGTATCTCAAGGAAGCCATAAGTACATAAACAACATTATTCTTTCTTGAGATAATGGAAAAGGAGGCTGGGGGCGCTGCTATTAGTTGCTGTTCAATTCTTATGCAATACTTTCTCTTTGAATTTAAAGCTTGCATCATCTCTTCTCATTAAGAAACTGCTTAAAATGAAACCTAATTGATGCTATTTTAAAATTTCAACTTTGCTTCTGCGTTCCATTTTCATCTTGTATTTTAGTTGTACTCTTTCTTTTCCCCTTGTTGTTACTATTGTTTACAATTTTGATTGTAATGGTCATTACCATGGCTGTTTCAACTGACTGAAAGCTTTACTGAATTGCTGTAAACCGCCTGGAGGGTTTTTGAATTGGTGATATGCAGATAGAATCAAAGAATGAATGAATCAATCAATCAATCAATTCATCATCAGTAAATACTATCTTTTCTTTATGCCCAGCATGAGGTTTACTGAATACAGGGAGCAATACTAATCCAATAAACTGAAACACTTTTAAGAGATTCAAACTCATAAAGGAAAATTGTGTTATTTTATATTTATCCATGAATTTTAATGCAGACACATTTGAGAAAAAATTAATGAAATCTTAGTGCTGTACTCCAGCAGTTAGAGAGGCATTTCTCAGATAGGTAATAAATCTGACTTGAAAGAAGACATTGCTTTAATAACATAAATGCTCAATTGAGCGAGTTCCTTTTTTATACCATTATGCCCTATTTGTTTGCCTACTCTTCCCATAGAACTGTCATATATGGGGAACAATGCTGAGAGGGGTTGTTGAGTATTATTTCCATCACAATCATTGATGCAATATTGCAATTCCCATTTCAAGTCTAGTAATAGCCCTGAGATTTATGTAGCAGTTTTCCTCAGTATTCAAATTATTTCATATACTAATTCTCCAATTAGTATTCATATACTAACTCTTATCCATAGCGGACTTAGTCGTAAATCTAGCTGAGTTCAACAAGACTTTTAGATAAGTTTTAAGGGTGGCTTGAACTTCATTGGTTACATGACAAATGTTTGAAGAAAAAGTTAACAATTAGGAATAACCCAGCACATAGACCAGATTTCTATCCATGCAATTTTTCCAGTCCTGTTTATAGCAATCTCTGTCCCATATTTATTTTTATTTATTTATTTATTTGTTTAGACTTATATATATTTATAGAGACTGTTTAAGTTACAACTGCTATTTAGACTTATGACTTTTTTTTACGCTTATGACTGTTGCAGCACCCCCCATGGTCATGTGATCAAAATTCAAATGCTTGGCAGCTGACTCATATTTATGACAGTTGCAATGTCCTGGGGTCATGTGATCTCCTTTTGCAACCTTCTGGCAAGCAAAATTAATGGGGAAGCTTGTTTCATTTAACCGCCATGCTACGAACTAAACTGCAGTGATACACTTAACAGCTGTGGTAAGAATGGTTGTAAAATGGGACAAAATTCACTTAACAAATGTCTTACTTAACAGCGGATGTGTGGAGCTCAATTGTCATCATAAGTTGAGGATTACCTGTACTGTGAATGCAGGCAGTTGCACAAATATGTTCATGGTAGGTGCTGAGGGACAGTTGATGGGCAGAAATTGAAGGTCCAACTTTATCATACAGCAGATTTGTGCCTTGCTCTCAACTGCAGACACATTGTGTGATAGACAAAGACAGTTATTAATTATCAATGCAGCAAGATGGATCAGATGCTTATATGGATGATACTCATGTAAAGTTTTCCTTTCCAATGATCTGTGTAGATAAGCAAATCAACTTCAACTCTTCAGTCTGTAGTTGGTGGTCCTCAAAATAATCCACACATATATACACAGAGGTAATTTTTCTGCTGTGACTTAAGGGGTATCCATAGCATCATCAACCCATTATCAAAGGGATATAACACCCCTCCTTGTGACAAGCATTTATATTACAATAATAGCTGGATGATTTTAGAATATGCTATTACTTGCTCCTAAAGAAATGAGAGTGAATTTCACATAGTTCTTCCTTCAAGCTCATCAGATTGTATACAGATTGATCCTGACACATCAAACCAGCACAATAGCATGTAAATTGAGGCATGACCAGCATACAATTTTGTGGATTTCCCCAAGCACTTTTGAATTTTTAAAAACCTATTTTTATTCTTTTTAGTGCCTGCATTATTCTGGAATAATAGCTCTTATGCATTTTTTAAAATAATTATTAAATCTTTCCTATGCTAATTGTTAATTCCTTTTTTAAAGTGTTTTTGATGTAAATGTGCAAGTCATGCAGGCAGATTCCATTTGGGGTTATCTCAGACTGGAAATAGAGAAATAAGCAAAGTAAAATGTTCATCTTTTACATGTATGTGCCTGAATATATCAGAAATATTAGCTTAAATAATTGCCTTCTGAGGATTGGACAAAGGTAGAACCTCTAACATGGACAGAGAAAATGTTCTGAAAAGTGGATATTCATGAAATGCCATGATTTTTTTTCTTGAGTGCCTCAAGCAATATAGAAAACAAGAAAGAAATAAAAGCTGAAATATTCCACATCTCCCTCTGTATCGACTCATCACTCAGTGGAACGATAACAAAGATACCCAGCGGTAATTCTTAGTTGTTGAGGAAAAGAAATGCATTCTGCCCTCAGAGGTTCATATTTTTTACCTACTGAAGCTCCAAATATCAGCAGGGTGAATATTTTTAGGAAATAGTTCAGTAAAGAAGCTGTGTTAGTTTCCCATCTTTTAAAAAATTCTCAAAGTACACCAGGAGAGAAATAAGTGATGCATGGCCCAAAGCCACAGGGTATTTTTCAAACAATGACCAAAGAAGAAATTAAAGTGGCAAGAAAATGAAACTTGTTTTCTGGGGGGGAGGACCATCGTTATAACAAAACGTGACATCAGCTGGTGATGGAGGTCAGCAGCGTCAGATTTTATGATGGAAAGGAAGCCAGTCATGGGAGCGATCTCCGGAAATGTAGCATACTGTAATTTCATGAGAGGAGATCACTGTCAAAAACAAAAGGGAATTTCAGATTAGAAATTGAAGCCAACAAACAAGAGAGAGAGCAAAATGCTGTGCCAAATCCACAACAGCCTGAAAAATCATCTGATCGATGAAGCTCAGAAGAAAAAGATGATGGTTCTAATCCTATATTTGCTTAGAGCAATGCATTGTATGATTAGAGCCCACTGAAAACAATAAGCTGAAACTTTATTAATAAGGCAAGATCTGTAACCAATGAAAGGATGTGTTATCTTTGGACACAAAAGTCTGCTGGCTTGGAAGGATAAAGGTAAATTGTCCTTCAATTCAAGGTGCCTACAAGGATATATCCATGGATCCTTAGTGGCAACAAGACACAAGGGTTTGCCATTGCTTCCTTACAGGATTTGGGTTTTCAATTTTCTAGCCTAATCTATGCTCTCAGAATTCTTCAGTCATCCCCCATCTAAGTGTTAACCAAACCTGATGTGTGGGTTATGAACTCCACAAATTCCAGAAAACATTTCATTCTAAACATGTACACATAAACCACTGGTATTTATTTAGTTATTGGATGTCTATATATTTATTTAGTTATTGGATTTCTATATATTTCAACTTCCATTCAGGACTTCAAGGCAGCTCACATTCTAAACTCTTCTCTGACTTTTCCCACCAGCAACCCAGGAAAGTAGGAGGATAAACTAGAATCCGGGTCTTTCTGCTCTTAATTCTAACACCTTCATCACTACTCTCATTTAGGACATTTTGCCTGAGTAATGTGTTACTTTTGAGATGTGGAAGATATTTCTAAAAGGCAAGTGGTGATAAAGAATTAATGGACTGGCTTAATACTTCATTACAGTGACTAGACAATTTTAGCCATGAAGAAGGCAAAAATGTCCCTTGAGTGACATGAATCACTAGCTATTTCAACTGTGTGAGAAATGATGAAATCAAAAGTGTGCATAGCTTTCATTTGTGTCTTTGTGTGTCTTTCTCATGAGCTTCATGCAATTCAGAAATAATCTTCTGCTAAATGAAACTACTGCAACCTGTGATTCAGCTTCCCTTTATTTAGCTTTATGAATAGTGCTGATTTGTAAGTATTAAATAAAAGTTTGTGTTGCAATTTTTAGGCTGAGTTTTTACGGTCTAAGGACACAGAAGCACAAATTCTGACTATGTAGAAGAACTGTAATGTTGGGTATCCACCCAACCCCTCCATGCTTCTGTTATTGGTACTGTCCAAGGTGGAGAAATACAAATGTCTGGAAGCTTCCAAAGGTGACATGGTGGAAAACGGAGGGGAGGAAGAACTTGATTGGAGTTGGTTTGTTGGTGCTGAGAATCAAATGGGAAGGATTTACATAAGGCTATATGACATAACTGTACATATGTCAGACACTAAAGGTGGGGGACAAAGGATGAATAGATTTGATCATGTGGGGAAATTATTATTCTGGATCCATTTTTTTTATTCTGAGGAAGATGTCATGTCTAGAATTGTTGAGTATCAATTATGGGTAGGCAGCTCAGTCAATTTCCAAATGTAATTTTCAAGTGTAGAGACAAAACAAAGGAACATGATTTGCATTTTAATATCAAATCTAACTAATTTCAAACTGATTTTTGCATTCCTCCCAAAGCATTTTCCCAAACAGATAGGTGTGACTTGAATTATTTAGTCTGATTTTTAATTTTAATAGAATTTTTGCTGTTGCTTGTCAAATTCTCTTAACTGCTGTTTGCTCAATGTCCTGTAGGAAATAAAGGGAATATGATACACTGCGGAAGCAAATGGTTTTTTTAAAAAACTCCTATTCCCCTGTACTAGGTTGTTAATATTTCTGTGCTATAACTTTCTGTTCCAGCTAAGCAACTTTTCATGACTTTGTCCTTCTTGCTCCTCTTCCTTTTATTTCTTAATTTCTTGTCTCTCTATATTTGTTGAGATATAAAATTCAATTATTGGGTCATGCATTATGCACAGCCATGATTTGCTGAATAACGTTTTGTTAAATAAACCATAATTGGTTGACCTTACACATGAAGCAAACTCATGCCTTACCAATATTTTCAGGGGCTAAGAAGGAAGGAAGGAAAGTCAAACAAAACCACTAAAAGATAAAATTTCAGGTAAGAGAATAGTTATCATGAAATGTTGCCTGTGTAATTTATTTATATAAAATATAACACAAAAGGTAGTCTGGTTTTTTGATTAAAATGCTGAATTAGGAGAGGGAAGACTCAGATCTTAGCCTCTTCCTTATGTGGAGAAACCAGCTGGATGACTTTGGGTCAGTCATTTTAACCTTAACTTGGGAAGTTGAAAAACTTCTATTTACCGGCCAGCAGAGTATCAGAATGATCTATTACAGTCTATAGCAGTGTTTCTCAACCTTGGCAACTTTAAGCCATGTGTACTTCAACTCCTACAATTCCTTAGGCAGTGTGCTGGTTGGGAAATTTTGGGAGTTGAAGTCCAAGCATCTTAAAGTTGTTAAGGTTGAAAATACTAGTCCACAGCCTTCACTGTTATCTCTCCCTTTGCACTCTGCTGCTAACCCTCGGCTTATTAAAACACACACACTGTGGCTTACAAACCACAATAGCCATTTTTAAACAAGATATAAGAAATACAAAAGAAATACGAAACATCCTAAGGCTAAACCAAACAAACGATATAATGGTTTAGCATCAGGTGTAAGTCAATCACCGCAGAGCAATGAGCCTCTTAGCCTAATCTATATCTCATAACCATTGTGAGTATAAATTCTCAGGGCATTTTCCGAGTATATAGCTTCCATCACTTGAAGATCAGATAAAAAGGTGCTAAATAAATAAATGAATATTTTCACTTCATTATGTATGCCAAAATTTTCTTTCTGGAGATATTGGGTCAATCTAAGAAGCATTCGATCAAGACTTATGCATACTGAAATACATCCAAAGACTTCCAATATTTTTGAGCATTCCATATTCTATTTGCTTCCTATTGAGAGTGCTTCACCAAAGGATCAATAGTTAATTACATTAAGTTCATATTGTTCATTAACCCATTTGGAAAAGTACAAACGGAAGCCATCTCTCATGAGTCCCACTCCTGTCCAGATTATAAAAACATTTATCTGCTGCTATTTGGATCAATTCTCGGTTTGTGCTAGAAGATACTTAAAATGAAGGTTGTTAATCTAAATTTTATGTGCTCATGATTCAGCTGATTTCAACATATGCGGTTCTACAGCTTAAATGAGCCTAAATAATTTTGGTTTTCTTCTTCTCTTCACAACATCTAATAATAAATCTAGCCTGAAATATCTATATAGATTAAAGAGCTATCCGTCTAAGGTCCAGACTATTCTGCAGGGTTAATTATAAGGAGACTTGTTTTTCTAAATGCTGGTCTAGAATACAGAATAAGAGAGTTGGAAGAATTGCTGGAGTTCCTCAGTGCTGCTCAGGCAGGAAACCCTATATCATTCCAGACAAATGGCTGCCCAATCTCTTATTAGTGGTGGAGCGCCCACAACCTCTGGAGGTAAGACATTCCACTGGCTCATTTTTCTTATTATCAGGAAATTTCTCCTTTGTTCTATGTTGGATCTTTCCTTGACAAGGTTCCATTCATTACTTCTTGTCCTGCCCTCAGGTGCTTTGGACAATAGATTGAACCCCTTTTTGACGGCTCCTCAAATATTGGAAGACTTATATCATGTCACCCCTAGTCCTTTTCTTCATTAGACTAGACATATCTAGTTTCTTCAACTATTCTTCATATATTTTAACTTTCAGCCCCTTGGTACAATTGGTTACTCTTCTCTGCACTCTTTCTAAAGTATCAACATCATTTTTATATTGGTGTGACTAAAGATAAACACAGTATTCCAAATGCGGTCATACTAAAACAGAAAAAAAAAACAGCTTTTCGTTTTGCAGCTATTTAAATAACATATTTATTGTTGCATACTTTTATGAATTATTGCATGCTTACAGATTACAGTCTACT
>JANHFO010006762.1:11115-32317 GCA_032468095.1 Pareas carinatus | reverse complement strand
TTTCCAGGCCAGATGTGGATTTTAGTTCTCAGAATTATACCCCCCATTCAGATCAGAAATCCTGTCTCTTACACATATTCGCTAATAGACATGATTAGCAATTAAGCCAAAGAGATTATTAGCTGTAACACGGAACAGGAGAAATAATCACGATGAGCCATGTTTGTGACAGCAGAGGAGCAGGGCCACGAGGGCTAAGAATATATTGCCGTGGCAAAGTCAAAGAGGTCATCTAGAGCAAAACGATAATGTTGGTGAACAGGAGCCAACAATTCCGGTCATGAAATACGGTAATGAAGTCTAAACCAACTATTTATACCCTGCATAGAAGTTCCAAATGAATGTAATTCATCATTTGACACAGGCACAATATGGCCTGGAAAAAAAATATTGAAAAAGCTGTGCCATCAACCCTTTTGATTATGGGAAGCAAAATCCCACCCAGTAAGAAGATATTTAGGGCAGTCCTTTTTTTTTAATGAGTTAATGAAACACCATGCACAGTTCTTAGCGACACAATCAAGAGAGAGAAAGAGTCATCATTTCGTTTTAATTTCACACAATGGCTGAAATTTGCCTTTGGAATCACAGCATTAAATGAAGCCTCTTTCCATCTTGCCTGTGGCATAAAGATTTGAAAAATGTTTAATGCAGTCACGCCAGTGCAGGAAATGGGGATTTATTTTTGCCACACCAGGCCAAGATTCATGTGATGGACTCAATCAATCAGAATAGAATTGGAAGGGACCTTGGAGGTCTTCTAGTCCAATCCTCTGCTCAAGCAGGAGACCCTATACCATTTCAAACAGGTGGCTGTCGAGTCCCTTCTTAAAAGCCTCCAGTGATGAAGCCCCCACAACTTCTGAAGGCAAAAGCTGTTCCACTGGGTAATTGTCTTCACCGTTAGGAAGTTTCTTCTTAATTCCAGCTTGCTTCTCTCTTTGATTAGTTTCCATTCATTGCTTTATAACATGATGACATGATGAAAGTACTTTATGATTTTGATTGCATTCGTGATTAAGAGGACGGTTTATCGATTACAGCTTATATGTACTTGATAAGATGAATGTACTTTAAGACTATGAATGCATCCTATGCTTATATATACAAATGATTATGCTTATATATATAATGATTATGTTTGTAGGTCTAGGTGTGTTTGGGTCTTTTCCCGTCAATCTTACATGGGAAAAGACCTGAACACACCTGGATCTACATACCTGTACCCGTGAAAATCTATGAAAACAATGATTATCTATAGTAATAAACTCCAAAAATGATGCACTCATCATTCACTGATGTCTGACTCATCACTATATCTCAAAAACCATAAAAGCTGAACTACTGACATTTCCTACATACCTTTGCTTCCCATCTAGGAGCAAACTACAACAAAAACTTCTGACATGAAATGATTTTTAAAGAAATTATTTACCATTTATTGTCAAACATGGTCAAGGAAGCTACTGCACATGTGCAGATCGGAGTTTCTCTGCCTCTGAAGCCACTGTGCATGTGCTGACCCTTGCCGGGGAACTGTAGCAATGGGGAGGAGGAGCAAAGGACAGAGGAATAGAAGAATGGCAGGGAATGGAGAGAGGCGGAGAGAGAAGAGACAGACAGAGGTGGAAGGAAGGAGGAGGTATTCAGAAGGAGGGGGTTAAAACCAGGAAGGGAAGAGATTTGCGCCAAAAATGACAAGAGGAGAACGACAGGGAAAGGAGAGGGGCAGCAGAGAAGACAAAGTGAGCTAGAAGGAAGGAGGAAGAAAGGAAAGATTGGGGAGGAGGGGGCAGGGAATGGAGAAAGACAGATAGACAAGACAGAGACAACTGGAAAGAAGGAGGAAGGGTTGCGGAGGAGGGGGCAAACACCGACAAACAGCTGACCATCGGGAGGACCCGTAGTGGAGCACGGGTACAAAAAGCTAGTGTTTATATATACAAATGATTACGAATGTATCTTTGATTGCAATCACAGTTGTTTATTGTATGTACAGTATGTAGGTATTGAGCATGTACACCAGAGACAAATTCCTTGTGTGTCTCGACACACTTGGCAAAATAAATGATTCCGATTCCGATTCCGATTCCGATTCCGATTCCGATTCAAAATAGCATATGGCAGCGGGGAAAAAGAAGACCTATACTATAATCAAATCATTGGCATATTAAGAGTGGTTGTCGATGAGTATGGAATTTTTCTAGTCAGATTTTCCTTGCCTCTTTAAAAATTTCAACTTGAGAGTGATATTATAGGCATTTGAAAGAATCGATGCGAAAGTACAATTGTTTCTTATTGTATTCACTGATTCTATACAGTGATGGCCATCTATGCAAACTATAGATGGCCCTCCCTTGATTTATGAGGTGCATAAAAGTTAGCATTTGGGGGAAAATATAATCCTTGTTAACTATTAATCAAGGCCCCGCGAAATGAGACATCTTGGAATAATGCCCAATGCTGAGAAAATAAGGAGAATGGCATTTATTTGGCTAGTGAAAAATGATGTTAGCATTTGCTCCAGTCCTTGGTTCGGCTTTCGTGGGTGGTGTTTTTTTTTAGGTCTTTTCCCAATTAAGAGAGTATGAGGAAATGGAAGATAAAATGAAGTCAGGATGCAGAAGAGAGAGAACGAGAGCACTGAGGGCTTGTGGTTCGGAAGAAAACTTTTATACAAGTAGTCCTTGACTTACGTCTTCTTTTGAGCCCAAAATTTCTGTTGCTAAGGGAAATGTTTGTTGAGTGAATTTTGTCCTGGTTTATGAGGGTAATTCAGGGAAAAACCTCCGTTTGGTTCTCAACGACAGACGCTTGCAGATACAGAATTTTTATTATCCACATTAGAAAACTACATGACTTTTTGACATCATCGCCATTCAAATTGAGGCTCTTGTCATCACATCTTACAAGGTTTGAAGTTCCTTCTGCAAAGAAATCTCCCTCCTGCGAATGAAGCCACTCTGGAACAGCATTGTGAGGTGCATTGTCATTGTCGAAGCAATGAGATGCAAGCATTGGGGCATGCTGACTTCTGGTGTGTTGTTGGTTCACAATCATGCTCCACTGCACAACGCTAGATGCACCCAAGAACTTTTGCAGTAGTTTCGTTCCCTCACCCCACCCTATAGTCCAGATTTGGTGCTGAGTGATTCCCACCTCTTCTGGCTTCATTCCCAGGAGGGAGATTTCTTTGCAGAAGGAGAACAGGTCCCGAAATGATGGAGAATGGGTCCTCGATGAATGGAAAACAGGTCCTGGAAGGATGGAAAACAGGTCCTGAAAAGATAAGGAACGAGTCCTGGAAGCATGCAGAAGAGGTTCTGGATTGATGGAGAATGGGTCCTGCAAGATTGGAAAATGGGTCCCGGAAGGATGCAGAACAGGTTCTGAATTGATGGAGAACTGGAAGGATGGAAAATGGATCTTGGAAGAATGCAGAACAGGTCCTAAAAAGATAGAGAACAGGTCCTGAAAGGGTGCAGAATAGATTCCGGATTGATGGAGAATTGGTTCTGGACTGACCCTTTCCTAAATTTCTTAACAGTTCAGATCAGTTCTTCCTTTGTTCTCAAAGAACTAAAGTGCTAAAGTAGTTCACCTACATTTGGACTTCTTGGTGCATTTTGATTCCCCTGTTTTGGAGAATGGGTAGGATAGGCAGGAATCAGAAGCTAAGAAAAATTAACTTCTTGTGACATGTGAGATTGGATCTTTCTGCTAAAAAAGCAAAGCTGGTTAAGTGAGGAGAGGAACACATGTTCCTGCTTTCTAAAATTATGAATGGTGGAAGTCACTTAACGTAAGTAAGATAAGCTTGAATGGAACATGACAGTGGGGGAAAAAAACCAGCATGTGAAATGGTACAGAGAAATGAGGCGGTAAAAGTGATGCATTGGCAAAGTTAAAATTATGACATCTAAATTCAAAACGGACACATTCAATTTTATAACGTGTTTATCCTGCCCTCCCAGAGTCGGCCTGATGCAGTGATTCAGCAACTGGATTTGGAACAGGGAGATTTCTAGTTCTTCCGTAGGCCCAGAAGCAAGCCAGGTGACCTTGGTCCAGCTACTCTCTGTGCTCAAATCAACATCGGACTCTACAACAAACTGGCTGAGAAGCAAAACGGATTTCATTGCATTGTGCTTTGATAGCTTCACAGGAGGAGGAGGAGAAGGAGGAGAATGAAGAGAAGGAGGAGGGAGAAAGAGAGGGAGAAGGCGAAGAATGAAGAGGAGGAGGAGGATCAGGGAGAAAAAGGAGAAGGAGGAGAATGAGGAGGTGGAGGAGGAGGGAGAAGGAGGAGAAGGAGAAGGGCATAGGAGAAGGAGAAGGAGAAGGAGAAGGAGAAGGAGAAGGAGAAGGAGAAGGAGAAGGAGGAGAAATCATCATCAATCTTGGGAAATATAAATCTTCCAAAACCTCTGAGAAATAGCTTAAATTCAGAGTGAGTCAAAGAAATGGCTCATGATTTAGTGCCGATTCAAACCCCAGAGTTTAGACTAATCGTCTATCCACAACACCAGTGGCCTCAAACCTTTTGGACACCAGGGACCAGTTTCACGGAGAAAGGTTTTTCCGTGGTGCAGAGGGGGTGTGGTTTTGTGTGCTGCTTGCATCCCACCGATGTGGCTTAACTTGTTTGCACAGCCCGGTCGCTGGCATGCTGCGGACCACTGCCGGTCCACGAACCGGGGGGCGGGGCTGGGGACCCCTGCTGCAGGAAACCAGAGAGGTAGATAGTACAATGGAAGGCAGAACATTCTCGGACATCTTTGTCTCCTAAACCCAACGAATGCAACAACTTTAAACTCTATCCGTGTGAATTTTTTTTTTCTTAAAAATATTCTTCTCCTTTTGGGGGGGGCGGAGAAAAACCCATTGAAAATATATATATATATATATTAATCAGATTGAATGAGGACAGTGGAAATTAAAAAAAAAAGCAGAGTAATTTTTCTGCTTAGTCGTGTTCTCCAGCAGGCAAGGATGCGGCCCGGCTTACCGATTACAGAGGCAAGCATGCCTTTCCCTTCAACGCTGCAATATCAGGACTTGAGTACAGGCAGTCCTTGACTTACAACCGTTCATTTACTGTCCATTCAAAGTTGCAACGACACTGAAAGAAAGGGAATTGGGATCGTTTTTCACACCTACAACCGTTGCAGCCCCCACGTGGACCCATGATCAAAATTTAGACCCGGGGTCATGGGATCTCCTTTTGCGACCTTCTAAGCAAAGTCAATGGGAAAGCCAGATTCATGTTAACAACCAGTGATTCGCTTAGTGACAGTGTCAAGAAGAGGTCGTAAAATGAGGCAAAATGGGTAAAATGATCGTTACAGTGTCTTGGGAGGAGTTTTTTCCTGTGATCCCCTTTTGCCACTTTCTAACAAGCAAAATGAGTGGGAAAGCCAGATTCATTTCAAGGCCACATTGCTAACTTAACAACTGAGGTGAGAAAGAGTTGCAAGATGGAGCAAAATCCACTTAATGGTCTCGTGGAGCAAGGCGGATTTTGGGATCGATTATAATCGTAAGTTGAGGACAACCTGAAATTCTTTCCAGGGTGAGAATGCAAGGCTGATGTTGATGGAGCTCGTCGGAAGAATAATTTGGGGCTCTAACTCCAGCCGGGTCTGCACAAAAATAAAATAAAAATGGAGATCCAGACAGCTGTGAGGAAAGAAGAAATATGAATTCCTAAAAGCAAAACGTTTTGCCTTTAGGGGCGGGCTGCAGAGAAATAGGGTCCAGCAGCAGATTTTTATAAGGGGAGCTTGTCTGGGGTGTCCCCTGTCGATTCGTGGGTGACACTTGAGGTGTGCATGTGTGTTTGCGTGTATGTAGATGTGTTTATTCTTGTGAACATGAAGTTCTTCTGGGAAACCTAGTTTAATTAACTCTGTGTTTCAAGGCCTTATCCTTTGATATGCAGATTGGGTCTTGGGGTCTTGAGGAATTTGAGAAAGGAATTTTTTTCCCCTGTTGGCTATTTTTACTGGATTAGTTTAGTGTCTTCTTGGCCATCAATTATCTAGTGGAAACGCTGATTCTCAGTGTATTGTGGATTCTGTTAATATTTTAAGGAAAGATGGAAACGGTAGAAAGAGTAAAATATATTTGGATATAAAGCTTCTCACGAGCTGCTAGAGATGCTGGGATCGAGAAAGTGGCTGTTGCTTAGAGGGGAAATTTAGAGATTAGGCCCTTCTTACTGTAAAATTGGGTCGGGCTTGGGAGATTTTCTGTGGAACACCCAGCCTGGCATTTGCTACGGAGGATATTGTTTCAGATTTATGACGGGGCCTGCAGGGAGAAAAAAACCACTACTTAATGAGGCCAAATTGCATACAGCAACGCAACAATGAACAATGAACCCCCCTCAGCTGGAAGCCAAATCGGGACTCGGGCAAATGTTAACATTTATGCAACAAATCACCAAGTGGGAAGAAGCATTCATTTTTCACGCGAAGACACCAGTGGAAATAACTGCTCTTCAACTGATTTTTCTTCATTGTTCGCTCTCCTTTTAGAGAGAGAGAAATAATTCAGCAGGGTCAGATTTTTCACAATGCTGATTTCGATCCCAGTTTCTAGAACAGATTTTCTTTGCTGGCTTCACTATAAGGGATCCTGCACTTAAGATCACATCCGAGTCTTAAGTCTCTAAAAAGACTGAGACCCTAGAGAGAGGCAGTTGGACTTTCTTGGTTTTTTTTCCTTGAAGACATTTCATTTCTCATCTAAGAAGCTTCTTTAGAACTGGATGAGAAGCAAAATATCTTCAAGGAAAAAGGAAAAACAAAGGAAAGTCCAGTTGCCCTTTGAAAAAGCACCTTTGGGTCATTCAGTGAATGCCATAAAACTTGCTGTTCCAAAAGTTCTTAATACTTGAAAAGTAGTTTAAAAAAAAAAAGCAAATCCAAAAATAATTAAGAAATGAGGTTCAGCTGGACTTCCGGTTCCGGTGAGCTTCGAGGAGGATGAGACGATCGAGGCTCTGATCGTCAGAGTTCTGGCTTTTTCATGTTTGGGGGCAGAAATGCCCTAGGATGCCCCGAAGAGGCATCTGAAGAAAAGGTGCAGTGGAGGGAGAGGACGGGGTGGTGGCTCCATTTCCTTGAAGCCTCTTTTGAACCCTCAGGCTCCAGCATGAAAAGTGGCATTGCAACGGCTGTGGCAGCGCCATTTTAAAGCGAGCCGGGATGATGTGGAAATAACAACGAACCACGAAGAAGACGGAAGTAAGAAGTGGAACCCACCAGTGAAAGAACTTAAAGGTGCGAGCTTATTGACTATTCCACATTGAGTGATTGAGGGTTAAAAGAAAGAAAAAGCTCTGTATGTTGGTGGAAACCTATTTTTAAAAAGCGGCGAATCAGCTAATTGGAATAAATAATGTGAGGAAGAAAGCGATGATTTGAAAAAGAAAAAAGAAAGGTGAAATTGGATATTGGACATAAATTACAGACTCTGCTTGATATTAATAACCTTAATTTTTGAGTTTACTTTTTGAATTGGATGACTTAAAAAAATTTAAAAGAAGAGAGGGAAAGAGTGGATGTGAATGTGGAGCGTCGGACTAAATCTGAAAGTTCTATCTGACTTAACAAAGAACTTAAAAGGCACAGTGGATTACAAATATTCAAAACTTGAGACATTGAGAAAAAGACGGACTAGATAAAAATTAAAAAGAAAATAAAAGTAGAAAGTTAATCTGGATTTAAAATAACAAGGTGGATAGCAGCCAAACAAAATAAAAGGAAGAAGAAAAGAGAACTGAATAAAATGGAATCAGCACGAGAAGGAGAAGAAAATAGCTGTTGGAGGGAACAAATCAATAAAAAGTTTGAGGAACTTTTAGAAGTTTTAGAAAGTTCGAGACAGATAAAGGAGAGGAAAGGGGAAATGAAAGAGAAAATGTGTAAAAATAAAATAAAATTAGTTATGTCGCAATTAGAGTCAAAGTGGAAGATATCAAAGAAAAGAAAGGCTAGGGGTCTGATAGAAATTAGAGGAGTAAAGAAAAGAAAAGTTTCTTCCAAGGAACAGGAAAAGGAAAGAGGAATTGAAACTGCAACACAAAAGGAGTATAGGAGAAGAAGTTAAGTGGTGGAAATAGGGAAAATGGACATCCAAAGGAAAATGGATTAAAAAAAGGGAGAAACGACAGGGAAAAAAGAAGATGGAGACTAAGGAAAGGAGAGAGGAAGAGGTTAGAAGGAAAGAAAGTTTGGAAAAGAAAAAAAAAGGAAAAAAGAGGTCTTTGGAGAATAAAAGTGTATGTAAAAGGTTTAGCTATTAGGAAAGGGATAGGGTAGATTGAAAATTTTGTAGGAAAACTAAGAGGTTAAAAAGGTTTGGAAAATATAAACGTTTTGAGGTTTTGAGGTTTGGTAACCATTCAAAGAGATGAAAAGGATTTTAAGGATTTCTGTTTCTTTCCCTTTTTTAATTCCTTTTTTATTTTTTGGCAAGTTGAAAGTATATTATATAACCGATTGATATAAAATTATAAAAACTAAAATTTTTAACAGTTGATATTGGGAAGACTTTTAAGTTGCGATGATGAAATATGAATAATTGGAGAAATGTATAAATCTGTTTTAAAAGAAAATATGGTTATTTATAATTAGAAGATGGCAAGATTTTAATGAAATGTTTCCCTTATTTTTTAATGTAAAATGATATAATTGATTTGATATAATATTATAAAAATAATAATTTATGATTTTTTATATTGGTAAGATCAATTTTAAGTCAGGAAGGATTCCAATGAATTTTTTTGTTGTTTTTTTATTTTATTGTTTTATCTTATTTTTTATTCTTTCTCTTTTTTATTATTTTCTGGTAAAGTAAAATGATATAATTGGTTGATGCAAGATTATAAAAGCTTAAATTTTTGATTATTGTTATTAGGAAAGATAAATTTAAATTGTGATAAGTAAATAGAAATATGAAATATGAATAATTTAAGAGAATCGTAAATTTATTTTTTATGAAAATAGTAATATGATTTAGATTTAGAAAGATGACAAGGTTTGAATGGATTTTACTATAAAAATTTAAATTTATGAGTATTGTTATTGTTAAATATGATTAGTATCATTTAGATTTAAAAAGATGATAAGATTTGCATGAATCTTCTTTCTAATGTAAAAGATATAATTGCTTGATATAACATTATAAACATTCAAATTTATAAATATCGCTATAGGTTAAGATTAATTCTAAGTCTTAATTTTAAATAAAATTGTTTTTTCTTCTTTTTTCAATTAAAATATTGTTAAATTCAAATGTATAAGAATTTAAGTTAATGGTAATGGTATCACCTGGGAAATTTTGGAACCATGAATAAGTTTGATATTTGGGCAAAATTAGGTAAAAGTAAAACTAAAATGAAAAACTTTGTCTGGTGAAAAAAAGATGAATGGTAAAGTTAAGAAAAAAGAAGAAGAGGAAGAAAAAGGGAAGAAGGAAAAAAGAAGAAGACCAGGAGAAGGAAATAAAGAAGAAGGCAAAGTGAAAAGAAGAGAATGAAAGATGTTAAAATAAGGTCATATATGACTGTAGACATTTGCCTTGTTAAGATTGTAAAATTAAGTATGTAAAAAACAAAATTCTCTTGATTCAAAAAGAAAAAAGAAATGAGGCTGAGCTAAGCTTTGTCCACAAGGCATTATAACTGTGAGCTTAGTTGGAATCCCTTCACCTCCAGCTACACGACTTAGCAGCCAAATGCAAAAGCCTTGATTCCTGCAGTCTTGCAAGAACTGGTTGACTGGAGTACATGTGGGCAATCTCACCATCTCTTCTTTCCTCAGTGAGTTTTGACAGCCAGAATCCACCTTCAGGTCATTGATATCTACCAAAATGTCATCCCAACTCCTTTAGGGATGACAAGCTTTCAATGTCATCACTGGAAGTACCACTCAGAAGTAATATTTCTGTCTTAGTGCAAGAGCTTTGCGCATTTCAGAATCAGAATCAGAATTTATTGGCCAAGTGTGTCTGAACACTCAAGGAATTTGTCTCCGGTGTACATGCTCTATACCTACATAAATACAATAAGCAAACTGTGATTACAATCATAAGATACATTCCTAATCATAAAGTGCATAAAGTACGTAAGCATAAGATCCATTCATAATTGCAAAGTACATTCAACTTGTCATGTATATATAATCTGCAATCAATAAACCGTGATCTTAATCATAAATACAACCACAATCATAAAGTACATTCATCATGTCATCATGTTATAAAGTACAAACATCATGTCATAAAACGCCTTCCTCATGCCATACGATAAATTCTTGTGATATGGTACATTTTTGTCATAGGTTTGAGCAGTTGTCGGATACTACAACTATTTGAAACAAATCAGGATCTTCCTGCATGTTTCATTGAGATAAAAAACTATTTCCATGTTTCTTCCAAACATCATAATAAAAATGCTATGTTAAGACAGCATAGCATCCTTTAAAATAAGCCTGCCTACATACTGTATCTATTTCTATATTTTCCTGTTGAAAATGCTACTTTTTCCTACTGAGTAAAGGTTTGGGACCTTTTTTTAAAAAAGTAAAATCATGGCTAGAAAATCAAGCCAGCTGCAGCTTATGAGTTGTTAATCCCACTGGCTTTTCAAATTGGTTTTGTTCCTCCGGCAAAAGAGAACAAGAGAAAATACCCTGGCATGTCTTCACTCCTTTCTCCATTGACTCACACTTGGGTGCCATCCATCAAAAGCAAGCAGTGTGTGAATTGTGACTCTTTCTTATAAGGAAAAAAAACCTATCATAGAAGGAGCTGTTTCAAGGATTTCTCATATACTATTTTCCCCCTTCCCTTTTACTTTTTTTTTTAGTTCCCTGCTAGTATAATAAACTAAAATCAGGAGATCATCCTGGTTTCTTCTCAGGAGTTACAGAAAGAACAAGCAGCAAGTGATGGCACTTAATGCTGGCTGTCTTAAGCGCATTTTTCTCCATCTGTCACTTTGTGATACAAGCAGAGGAGTGAAGACTAGGAGACAGGCAGAAGGTCCAAATCCACATTTACTTTACTGAGAGGCAGCGTATCAACTATATGTAAGGTAAAACTGAGCTAAGCAGATTCAAGAGATCTGGAATCAGAACCAGAGATAATAGATTTGCAGGTCGTGATATCCCATCTTTGTTCATTCACCAAATTCTGGTGTTATCCTAGGAACTTTTTTTTCACATGGAGGAATCTTCTTTTTTTTAAGGGTATTTTTAACTTACTTATTTACTTATTTCTGTCTATTTTTACTTTTTAGTCAAACTTTTGCCCTTGGCTTGAAAATGTTGTCCAACTTTTTTTAAAATACTAATAAAGGCTTTATAGGTTGTTTTTAACCTTGACTTATTTATTTACAAAATGGTTGCTGGTTTTTTTTTTCTTCCTCAGTGCAAAATATCCCAAGCACAGTACAGGATCAAAAGTGATTGTTAGAGGACAGGACCTTTTTAAGCCGCAAATTAGCCAGAGGGCAAAATAATTATTTTAGCCTTCCCACTTGTTTCACAGTGATTTTTTTTGTTCTTTAAAAAAAAACAACCAATGACTGGTAAATGGAAATATATGAGAGCCTGTAGCAAGATCTAAATAATATAACCTTGAGATTATCTTTTTAGATTATAATTGTGAAATATAGGATTCAGAGTAATACCATAAAAAGAGACATATACTCACAATATCACAACTTTTCTAAATCATCCATGCCATCCTTGCCAAGTGACTCGTAATGGAGCAGCTACTAATTTTAAAAATAATAGCAATGAACTCTGCTGGAAAAACAATGCAGAGCACAAGAAAATAATGCAAAGAGAACCTACATTCAGAATAGCTTGGTTTAAGCAGACATTGGTCAAGTTTGATAATATCTTAAATTAAATCCCAATACCTTAATGCTTTAATAAATAATAAAGTCATTTCCCAGCAAGCAAAGACGAATTAAACAAATTTGGAGACTTCCTAGGGATGACTTTTGCAATAAGGAACCGCTCCTATTTAACTATTCTCTACTTTTTATTTATTTATTTATTTACTAAATTTATATGCTGCCCATCTCATTATCCAAAGTGACCTGAGTGGCTTACATAAAATCATAAATATTAAAATATTAAAATTAGGAAGAATAGGTATAGAACATAACAGAACAACAGAATTGGAAGGGGACCTTAGAGGTCTTCTAGTCAACTGCCTGCTCAAGCAAGTGACCCATACCATTTCAGACAAATAGCTATCTAGTCTATCTATCTTTTTGTGCAAATACAGAAAGAGCAACCAATTCAGGGCTAGCTTGGCTGGATTTTTCTTCAAAAGACAATCTGCTTATATATTTCAATCAACATCAACCAACTGGTTACATTTCAGTCTTCTTTTATCAGCATTTATCAAATTTATTTAAACTATTTCCCACCTACTCCTTCCATTTCTTTAACCATCTATCCAGTTTTTAAAATCCATTTCCAAAAACTTCCAAATATTTTCTTAGTTCACAAATTAACAAGTTAATAATTTTAAACATCTTAACCATTTAACTAATATCATATTTATATTGTTATCCTCCAGTATTCTCCTTTCCATATTAATCTTTTCATTATACTCATGGTAATTCAAACTCCAATTTCTGATACTTATAGGTTTCTAGAGTCAAAGAGCTAACTTCATACAGTTTTTTCCCCCGATCCATATTTCTGAGTTATCTTCCATATTTAAATCTGTTTTAACATCCGAAACCTTTGAATAGTTCTCAAAATCTTATATCTTACTAAAATCAATACATATTAACACATTTATCAATTCCATATCTCTATTATATCAATTTTTCATTAACATTTAAATCCCTTTTTAACCTTTTCATATCTTAATTCAATTTTAATTAATTAAAATTGAATTAATGAATTCAGTTTTAGACATACCCTTGTCTTATAATCTTAACAGAACAATTTTTAATTATATCAATATTCACTGAAATTGGTGTCTTAAGTTCAACAATTAAAAAGAAAAAGAGAGAAAAAAAAATACAAGTTCTATAAACTTATATTCCTTTCATTTAAAACATTTAAATTAAACATGCTCAATATAAAGAAAGAAATCAAGAAATAGAAAAAACAATTACTTAACCATTAATTATCTTCTTTTATCTAATATTTATTTAAAGTCACTGCTCAATATCAAAATTATTAAAGTAAAATTATATTCAATTCTATTCAATATAACATTTTAAACTTTCTACATTTTAAATTTTATACTTAATCATTTAAAAGAGCAGGACTTTAATCCATATTCACTTCTTCATTTTACGATATTTTTGTCTGTCCAAATTTTTTCCATAACTTCCATAATATTATCTGTCTTCTGTTTTCATTTCTGTTACTATTCTACATTCTCTCTACATGTTTTTTTCTCAATCTTCCTTGTGTTTTTTTTAGTAGTGCCTTGAACTGCTTGAAGGATGTCTTGTAAGTTTGTTTTTTCTACTTATTTCTTATAATGTTCATGGGGGTGGTTGATACTCTTTTTTTTGAAGATTTTGCACCTTCCTTTAAACCTTCTTTTGATTTTTGATTTAAGATTCATTTTTCCATCTTTTCCTATAGTCATCTTTCCAAAAACCTGCTACTTTATTTTTCTTGCTTTCAGTTCTATTACTTTCAAATTATCAATGTAATTGTCATCAAAGTTACAGTCATCTGTTTTTTTCTTTACTCAAATTCTTTTCTTTGGATTTTTCTGTAAAAGTCTCATCTATTTTTTGTATTAGTTTGTTGATTTCATCTGTAATTCCATCCATCAGTGTTACTAACATTTCATTAATCTTTTTTTAAAATTTTTAACTTCTCCTCTTTGCAGTTTGGTTAGTAAACAGTTCTGGAATTCTTTCTCTGTATCTTTGCTGTTTCACTGTTTACTCTCCTCTAGCTAGAATCCACATCCAATTATAGTTCAAAGTTAGGTTAGGCTTTCACTTTCCATTTTACTCACACACCCCAATCTTTCTCTTTTTTCTTAAAAGAAACCAGCAAGGTTTTAAAAGTTTTTTAATTCTGTCCCATAGGCATAGTAAATTTAAGTTTTAGCATGGATAGAAAGTCATTTCAGCTCTAGATATTTTATTTCAACTTTATGCTTTTCCTTTAAAAATTAATTCCTTTCATTTGCGTTCGCCATTCCCCCCCCTTCTTTCAGGTGTTAATTTTTCTCACAGATCTCTCAAATCAGGTAGCATAGTCTTTTGGTGAGGGTTTTAAACTCACCCAGATGGTTGAGTGTTGATTCAGCTTTTTTGTAGTTTGAGCCCAAACTGCTTTAATCCGTTGCTTCTGGCTCATCTGTGGCTAAACGCTGTGAGCCCTCAGCACAGCTGGGCAGACCTTTCCCAGTCTCAGGGTGGTCGCCACCCCCCCTGGGATTGCAGAACATCCTCCCTTTATTGCCTCTCTTAGGCAACACAGGTTCAATTCCAGGCATGGAACTGGGCTGTCTTCAGCTGAGGAGCCTCCCAACTTTGCTGCCTCGTTGCCATGCTATCAACCGTAAGTCCGCTTGGCTGGATCTTTCAGAAGCACTTCCTTTCCTCCTCCCCAGCTGGATTCTCCCCTACCAGGTGAAAAAAAGTGTTGGAACATCTTTTCAGTGCATTCCATGACAAAAAAGGCCTGGAGTTCCAGCATCTTTATTTTATTTTTTTACAAAAAAAGCACTGTCTGTGGGAAATGGAGAACACTCTTTGTGAAGTGGTTGAAAATGGCTCAGGTTGTCCAGAGGTTCAATGTAATAAAAAGGAATTTGAAATGGTGCTGGAAGCCAACATGCAGTCAAAACAGCCATGCCAAAACAAGGAAGACATTTTAGTTTGCTCACAATTTCTAGCTGGTGGAATTCTGTAAAAAAAAAGGGCTGCCAAAGGCATTTTGCTACCTGAAACACAACCGCAAATGAAGCCCTCTTCCAGCAGTTAAAGTGCATAATTCCCAAGGGTGATGGTCATGGATTTGTGGTTCCTGAGGCAGAAAATGTGGCAAGGGAAGTAAAACTGTAGTAAACATATGCAAAGTATCTCATTATAAGTTCACAAATTGCAGTTTGCTAACATGTTATGTTTGGAACTTCTCTGACTATTGTATTATGTCTTTACCAATCAATTAACATTTGAGTTAATTGTGGCAATTTTGAAAGGACAATAGGTATAATCCTGAGTCCTTCTGAGTGTTTTCCCGAAAATACGACACTGTCTTATATTAATTTTTGCACCCAACGATGCGCTAGGTCTTGTTTTCAAGTGATGTCTTATTTTTCTACCGAGGCTGCCCAGAACCGGAAGTCTGAGGCTTTATTATTGGGGAGGTCTTATTTTTGGGGGATGCCTTATATTTCAGTGAGGGGCAAAACTGTAAGTAGGTCTTATTTTCAGAGGATGTCTTACTTTCGGGGAAACAGGGTATAATATAATCTTTATTATATGACTTAAACCCAAATTAGCTCCCCTTTCCCAAAGGTTGAACGTTTTTTGTTTTCTGGCAAGTATATTGTCTTCTGAAGGAGGATGATATAACCCATATCTTTGTTAGTCGCACTTTTCCCAATAATTTAGGGTAATTATTTTGAAATTCTGAGTCCTATTAAATCAGATATTTTGCTCAACAGAATCATGAATGTTTAATAAGGAAGGGATTATTTTCAGTGGAACAGAAAATGCTTGCAAATTCTATTATTGCACACAATAGCATACGTATGCAATCACAAACAAATAAAGTATAATTAGCTGAACTAAGGTTTTTTGCTATTCTTCAATTAGAAACATATAAGAGATTGAATAAGTGAGAATGTGAGGTCACAAAGGTTTGGGGGAGAAATCAAAATATGTGTTATTTTCTGTATTGCATATAAATGTGTACTTCTAGGAATGTACAAGCCAGTCTGCATATTAACTGTTTCACTTTTAAATATTTCCAATCAGATGTCTGTTCCTTCCAGTATCCAGATGTCTCTCCTTTGTGGATTCAACTTTAATTAACTAGATCAAACAGAGGAGGAAGAATGTGTATAAAATTGTAAGAAACTATTTGTTGGTACAACATGGAATGGTTGTGAGGTCAGATACATGACGATATCATTATTGTTTCATTATTTAGATCTGTGGTGGTATAGTGGTTAGAATACAGCATTGCAGGCTAATTCTGCTGCCAATTGCCAGCAGTTCGATCCTGATCAGCTCAAAGTTGACTCAGCCTTCCAATAAAATAGCCTTTCAATGGTAAAATAGTGACTCATTTTGTTGGGGGCAATATGCTGACTATTGCTATTTCACTGGGAATTGAATCATTTCTGAATGTTTCTTTCTGAGATTTCCTTTATTCTGATCCTTGTGCTGAGATAGAGTTTCAAAATAGAGATGTTGCTGAGAATAGCAGAAATGTGAATAAGGAATATAAACCAGTCCAGGCCAACAACCCAAGATTGATCAATATTAGTTCCATGTGTTCTTCTTCTGCCCTACATTTTTCCTCACTTCCAGCCGCCTTGCACAACGAAGAGCTCTCAGACTGGAACCACGGAACTTCAGTTGGGCTTCTGAATTTTGGTTCTTGTGATCAATATGGCTTTTATAGGTATTCCTCGACTTACAACAGTTTCTTTAGTGACCATCTGAAGTTACAATGGCGCTGAAAAAGGGGACATAACCATTTTTCATACTTACATTGCAGTATCCCCATGGTCATGTGATCAAAATTCAGACACTTGGCAATTGGTCCATATTTATGACCATTGCAGTGTCCCTGGGATCATGTGATCACTTTTTGCAACCTTCTGACAAGCGATATTTTTCGTTGCTCATTATCTCAGTTCACCATAATTGAAAATGAAGGCCTGAGGCTAGAAAGGAGAATTTGACTCAATTTTAATATCTGAAATGACACAAACAAACCAGCAAAGTAGATCTTGGGGAAGCCAAATTTACTTAACAACCGTGTCACTAGTTTAACATCTGCAGTGATTTACTTAAGAATTGTGGCAAGAAAAGTCATAAAATGAGGCAAAATTCACTTAACAAATGTCTCACTTAGCAATAGAAATTTTGAGCTTAATTTCAGTCATAAATCAAGGACTATCTTTATTGTTTAAACTAACTGTTTGGGCCAAATTGGGAAAGAATTCTCTTCCTTTCTTCTTTACTTAGCCAAATTCAAAGTTCTGCCTATCAATCATCCAACATCCTCACCCAACAACCACAACTTTCAGAATTCCAAATCACTATGGTATTTTCAACAATTTGGACTGCCCTTATTTAGAGATGTTGTGGAAGACCTGGAGAAAACTCTTCCACGGATCCTTATGACTGCTGGAGAAGAAGTTGTCAGGAGGGCTGACAGAAAAAAGGAAGAGGAAGACTGGAAGAAGATGAAGGAGTGGGAAAGAAGTTTTTCTGGGGCCTTGAACATTGTCAGTGTGGGAAGCGGCTCAAGAGAGTTAGGCAACTGAATTGAACTCTGAGGGAAATAAGCCAAGTTACTTCCTAAGTGGGAACAATAACTCAATTTCTTCTCAATCTGAACTAGGATGGAAATAAAAAAAATAGTTACTTCCTTAAAAGGGGAAATAAACTAGATTATTCTTAATCTGAATTACAATGGAAATATACCTAGTTACTTCTTAAATGGGGGAAATAGCATAGTTTACTCTCAATCTGAATGAAGAGTGGCGAAGTATTGTTCATGATCTACCCCATTTTCCTTTGTTTTAAGGAGCCAAGAATGCACTTGTCACCACCATAGTCATCATTGGCCTGTCGTAGTCATGACTTTTCAACTTTAATTCAATCTTATTTTCATGAAATTCTTCTTGCTTATTAATCATAGAGTTAGAAATTAATTTGAATTTGAATTTACTGAGGTATAGAAATGATTAATCCAACTACTTAGATGCCCTCACACCCCTGCTTGCTGCTGCTCCTGCTCCATCAGTGTTTAATCTCTGGGATTAGAAAAACAGGGCCATAGTCTCAAGAATCATTTATCCTCAAAGGTCTACCCAGTGTCCTCTCAAACTCTCCAACTTTTGTTATTGTCCAAAGCCATTTTGAGAGGGCTTTTTTTGAGGAAGATCTACTTTGCTGGTTTGTTTGTGCCATTTCAGATATTAAAACTGAATCAAATCCTCCTTTCTAGCCTCAGGCCTTCATTTTCAATTATGGTGAACTGAGATAATGAGCAACGAAAAATATCGCATTCAAGGAAAGGTTCTTAATTAAAAAATGACCTTTTCAACCAACCGTGAAAAACACCTATGTGGTGGAAGTAACTAGATTTCATTCCAGTCACTATAGGTTTAATCAGGAAACAAACATATAAGCACTTCTGGCAAATTGCAGCAAATGCCATTTGATTTCTACTCACCCAAATGCATTGCTTGTTGAAATTATGGGTGTTTTGTCTGTAGCACACATTTTTAACGTGCATATGCTCTGTCATGTTGTTTCCTAAGATGTTTGCAGGGAGAACTGCTTTTCAGGGCTATCTGCAGAATCTGACAATTTTATCAGCATGATGAAATAGAACAATATATTGTAAGCATCCCCCACTATGTGCATTCAACATCACAACATGTTGACCAAAAAAGTTGGAGCTTATATTATATCTCTTGTTTTGTCATTTTCTACTGCCATCAACGGCCATTCTGGAAATACAGGGAAAATCTAACCAATGTCTTTCCTGGATTTTTCTTGGCACAAGAACTCATCAGATTATAGGAACTCATAGGGCAGACCTGACAGTTAGAACAATTAATCAGTGAAATGACTTGCCTCCAGAAGTTGTGGATCCTTCAACTCTGGAGATTTTTAAGAAGCGACTGGACAACTATTTGTCTGAAATGTTATATAGGGTTTCCTGCTTGAGCAGGGGGTTGGACTGGAAGACCTCCAAGATAGTCTCTTCCATCTCTTGGAGATTGGACAATTCTATTTTACAAGAGAAAAACTTTATAGACTTTGCATGAAAAGAGATGGAATACTATTAAAGAAAACAAAAAGGAAGACACATCCTTACAAAACACATGGGATGCAGCCAAAGCAGTTTTTAGAGGACTAGCTACTACATATATGGCAGAAAAGAATAGAAAAAGTCACAAAAATACACGACTCTAAGGGAAAAGATTAAGAATTTGGAATTAAAATTGCAAAAAGATCCACATAAGAAAAGATTAAAAAGAGAAATGGAGTTAAATAAACATGAATTAAACTTGTTAGACTCAGAAAGAGTAGCACAACAAATAAAAAGTGCTAAACAAAACTTTTTTTGAAAATCCCAATGAACCAGGATGATGGTTATTATATAGACTTAAAAAACAAAGAGAAAAAAGGATATATAAATTGAGTAATAAAATAGGAGAAATGGAATATGCAAATAATCAGATGATAAAAATAGTAAGAGACTACTATGCGAAGCTATATAATAAAGAAAAAATAGATTCAGAGAAAATAAAATAATGTTTGTAGGAAAGTCAAATACCACAAATTTCTGAAGAACACTGAACAATGTTGAATGAAGAAATAAAATTGATAGAACTGACAGAAGCGATAAAAAGGCAAAAAAATGGAAAAACCGTGGGATTGAATGACTTACCAGACAAAGTGTATCAAGCATTGCAAGAGACATGGAATAAACCGTTAAAGGAACTTTGCAATGACTTATTGATGAATTACAAAATACCAAAAACTTGGTTGGAAGCCAATATTGCTTTAATTCCAAAAGAAGAGACAGACTTGACTCTGACTCAGATTAAGAACTATTGTCCAATTTCCTTACTAAATGTGGATTACAAAATTTTTGCATCAATAATGACAGAAAGATTAAAGATAATTTTGAAGAATTTTATACATGAAGACCAAAATGGATTTTTATCTAAGAGGCAGATTAAGAACAACTTAAGGACAATATTGAATGTCTTGGAATATTATGAAATGCACTCAGGGAGCCAACTAGCATTGGTCTTTCTGGATGCATAAAGGGCATTTGACAATATTTCCTGGCAGTTTCTATTTCAACAGCTAGAAATGATGAATTTTGAGCGGAATTTTATAACAATGATTAAGCCTATGTATGATAAACAATCAGGCAAGATAATAGTTAATGGAGAATTAACAGAGAAATTCGAGATAAAGAAAGGCACGAGACAAGGCTGTCCAATTTCTCCATTGCTAATTATCTTGACATTAGAAATTTTGAATAGAAATGTGAGAAATGATGCAGATATTAGAGGATTGAAAGTTAAATATGAGACATATAAATTGCAGGCATTTGTAGATGACCTGGTATTTATTGTGGAAGAACCAATAATCATGATACCAAAATTGATACAGAAAATAGAAGAATATGGGGAGGTGGCAGGACTAAAAATTAATAAAGAGAAAACTAAAGCTATTGTTAAGAATATGACAGAAAAACAGAAGAAAAGACTAATAGAGAATATTAATTTACAATTGGTAAAGAAGGTAAAATACTTAGAAATATATATAACAGCTAGATGTTCGACATTAAAAGAGGATAACTATGTTAAATTGCTGACCCAAATCAGGCCTGATTTGGAATGATGGAAAAAATTACAGTTATCATTGTTAGGGATTATTGTTAACCAATGATGAGAAATTAATAAAGAAAATGTATAATTAGATAGAAGAATGAAAGATGAACAAGTTAAAGAGACTATGATAACATGGGCTAAAAACTTTGGATAACCTATTGACATTGATAGATGGCAGAAATTATGGAAGAAAAATTTAAGGATGACTAAAGCTATGGCATATAAGATGTTTTATAGATGGCATATGACACCATGCAAAATGTCTAAGATGAGTAAAGAAGTGTAGAATAGGTGTTGGAAGAGTAAAGACAATACAGGTACATATTATCATATGTGGTAGAGGTGTACATATGTGGAAAAATACTGAAAAAATACATAAATGATTACAAGAAATGACAAAGAAACAGATAAACTTTAAACCTGAACTATTTTTGCTGGGTATTCTTCTAGAACAATTTAATAAACAATATGTGCATTTGACCTGACAGCAGCTAGAATTGTCTTTGCACAAAATTGGAAAAATGAAAAAACAATACAAGCTGAAGAGATAATAAGAAATTTTTAGATTGTGCAGAAATGGACA